>JAVJIF010008391.1:0-106064 GCA_038442645.1 Agave tequilana
TCATATATACCATCACATTTGCACATTTATTCATATTATAAATGCACATTTATTAATCTTTCGTTATTTAATGTGTGCAGGCCTCGAATTATTATTTAATAACAAATAAAGTTTAAAGAGCCCAAAAGCCCAGATCCAAGCCCATGTTTGAAGCCCAGGTGAAAAAGCGCAATTACAAGAAGTCAAAATGCAAATACAAGGGCTAAAAGTTGCAAATATCAGAGATAAGGAAGGATAGACTTCTATCCAACCCTAAACACTTGCAGGATGAGGATAAAAGTCCAAGATAAGAAGGAAATTCGTGGAAAGAAGATTTGAAGAAATCTGGATTAAGGGAAACTTGATTACTAAGTTATCTCAAAAATCCAGATTAAAAGGCCAGGATGCATATTCCAGAAGCAAGCGCCCAGATGGACGGACCAGGTGAGGCCACGCGCCAAAGCGCGTGGCCAGATTCCACAAAAATGCCGCAAATCCGTGGCAAAATAAGATTCCGCGGCATTCTGGATGAGTCTGACTACCAGATTTCGTCTACAACTTCATCCGGGACTCTATCTTCTTCTGCACTATAAATATCTGTTCAGGCGCAGCAGAAAGGGGATGCAGAGACGTTTAGGGTTTTCTTTTAGCCAGTTTTTTTTAGCAAGTTGTAATTTTTGCGAGTTGTGGAAGAAGGAGCTTGTATTTGGGACCAGTTCATCGAATAAGGTTACCTTTTTTCTAGTGAATTTTCTGTTATTTAATTTTGCATTTACGTTGTGATTTCTTGAGTTTGGTTTGATCTGTGATCTCTCGATTCTTTTTATTTTCTTTCGTTCTTTATTCTTCTCATATATATTAAAAAAAAAGAAAAATAATAAAAAGATGATTAACTAATCTTCCTTTGTGGTTTGCTGAATTCTTAAGCAACCCTAAGCACGTTTGGAGTTGAACAGATTAATAATACTTTTTAGAAAACCTAGGCTTAAAGAAGATTGCTTGGGGACTAAATGGATAAACAGATTTCTAATCTAGGTCACACTTTTAAATAATTCCTCACCCTTCATATTTAAGAACTTTGACAGCGTAACTTCAAGGTAATGCTTTTCTTCCGCTGTACTTAGATGTTAAGATGAAATCGTGTTGAATGTTCAAGTGTGCGAACTAGTAAGATTCTAAACTCCTTTATTCTTGCTTGCATCTTCGCTAATAAACCTAGGATTAATTTCACATATATTAAGATGATGTTCAATCTCCTTAACTTGCAATAGGGTTGTGGTAGAAAATCAGTAAAAACCACATCTTTCATATCATATATATCTCTCAAATCTAATCTCTTTTCTTATTTGAAGCATACAGGGGAATCGGCCGAAAAGCTTGCATCGCATCCTTCCCTGAGGATCACGACCCGCTTGAGCCCTTGCTACAGCGGATTCGCATTGAGACTAAGAAATCTGAACTTCACTTCTTTTATTCTTTAAAATCTCAATCAAATTTTGGCGCCGTTGCCGGGGAAGGAACGGCACGATTTCCTCGTTCTAATCATTCTTTATTCTTTCTGTTGCAGGTACAGAGAACAGGAAACAAAAACAGAGCAGCAGCAAGGACATACAGCAATCCAGTACCTCTGCCCTCGAAGGCAGAGCACCTGGACCTACTAATTTGCCGCAGAAACGCGGCAAAAGCCGCAGATCTGCGGAGTAGTAGTGAACTACTAACCTGTTTTCTGCAGTTTGCTCTGCATTGCAAAATTCTAATTTCTGCTGTGATATTTATTCTCTATGTGATCACTCTGCAACTGCTAATAAAAAACATTAACCTATTTGTTGAAAATAAAAAAAAAAAATTTTTTAGACTCTTGCATTTTAGGGCACGTGTCTATTTTAATTTTTTAATTCTGTTGAAGAGTGCTGGCGACAAGGTACATTTGCATAAGCATATAGATTAGGAAACACTCTGGTTGTTTACTGCTTTCTTGAGTGATTACTTTTCTACAGCTTTACACGTACACTAATTCATCTTAAGGGCATAACCCATAAAAAAGATAAGGTGGGGATTTCATCACCCTTCCTTGGCCCACAAATCATAGCCGTCACACTCACAACCCTAACCTTAAGTAAAATTTGACTAGACGTTGGCCCTAGGTTAACTCGGACTCAATAGGAGATTGACCGAAGGAGGAAAATTGTTTGAAATTAACTCTTGTCAAATCGGTGTCTAGGCAGGGGATTGAGGGCCGAAAGCCCGAAGAACGGTGGTTATTTAATTAAGGAACGTCTCTGACGGAAAACCTCCCACCGGTCTTGCCACCTACCTGGCCGATTAGCTTGTGGTTAACGTCGACAGTAAACCTCCTAAGGACAGTCTAAAGTTAGGAGTCGTCTAGGTCAAGGCTTACCCTAGATTATTGATTGATTGTTTTTCTTTTGATTGATTGGGTGAACTTGTTTGCTGATTGTACATGCCCGCTTGGTCGAGAGACCCACTTACATTCAGGCTAACTAGAACTAGTTCACCACCCGAGTTCAAGCCCGACCCACACATGGCACAACCAATATCACTCCAAGATAGGTTCTATCCTATTAGGACCTCTCTTCCTTCTTGCATCAAGCTTAACGATGAAGGTGTTGACCCATTTGAGCTTAAGCCACAATACATCAACACCCTTCCGAAATTTCATGGACTTGACTCCGAGGATGCATACTTCTTCATAAGGGAATTTGAGAAAGTATGTCTCATGATTAATATTCCTAAGTTAGGAAAAGATGACATCAAACTTAGGTTTGTCCCCTTTGCTTTGAAGGATTTAGCAAAGAAATGGCTCTACAGTCTAGAGGCCGGTTCTATATCTTCTTGGGATAATTTTGTTAAGGCATTCTTAAAGAAATTTTATCCTGTTCACAAGACTGCATTGATTAGGAAGAATATCCTACAGTTTAAGCAGACAGCCAATGAGCCCTTTTGGAAATACTTCGAACGTTTCAAGGACCTCCTTGCCCAATGCCCTCACCATGGGATAGAGAAATGGCGATTATGCCAAGTTCTATATGATGGATTAGAATATCAAACTAAAACGTTGTTAGAATCCATGTGCCAAGGAGGATTTCTGAAAAAGGACGAAACTGATGGATGGCAATTGTATGAGGAATTAGCTGAAAATACCATCCAATGGGAACCTACTCCTGAAAAATCTAGGACTAATGACCCTACTTCTTCAAAAGGAGGTATCCATTCCATTGAGGCCAACATAGCAACCGATGCTAAGTTAGCTGCTGTTATGCGAAGACTTGAGGCTCTTGAAACTAAAGAGCCAGTCTCTGTGTACCAAGTCAGCCGAACAACTTCGGCGGGCTGTACTTATTGTCAAGATATGAACCATGTGTTCGAGGAATGTCCTGTTTTTATCGCGCATCAAAGCTTGCCCGAACATATGAGTGCGGCCTTCACAAGGCCCGCCAACAATCCGCCCGCCAACAATCCATATTCGCCCACCTACAATCCCGGTTGGAGAAACCATCCCAATTTGTCATGGGGCCAAAGTAACAATGATCAAACTAGGCCCAAATTCTCCAACAATTTCAAAAATCCGCCCTATCAAAATCCTCCACCCTCTTTCCAATATTCACAAATGGAATCAAGGCTCTCCAATATGAAAAGAAAGGTGGACACTCTCGTTAAAAGCAATGACACGCTGGCTCAAGTTTTGACTAGGATAGAGATGCAAATGAATCAGCAAGAAAGGCAAAAGGGTACTACCTAGTCAACCATTCCCAAACCCTAGGAACTCTAGTCAAGCTCACTTGGCTGAAGAGAATCATATGAGTCAGTGCAATGCAATTCATACATTGCGGTCGGGAAAACAAGTTGATAACCAAGTATCAACACCATCAAGTTCTAAACAAGCACTCAGCTTGCCTGATCCCACTCCATCTCAACTTGATGCCAACAACACGAAAAAAGACAAGTCAGCCGAAGATATGCACAAGCCCATCGCACCCTACCCAAATAGGCTTAAAGATAAGCAATGTGCACAAATGGATAAGGTACGCGAGATTTTTAATCAAGTCAAGATCAATATACCTCTTCTTGATGCAATTCAACAAGTCCCTAAGTATGCCAAGTTTATTAAGGACATGTGCACAAAGAAGAGAAAGACTAATGTGCCAAGAAGGTTTTTCTAGCCACTAACATTAGTGAGCTTTTGTCCAACCAGATCCCTGTCAAGTATAAGGACCCTAGTTGCCCCACCATCTCTTGCACAATAGGTCAAACTGCAATTAAGCATGCACTTCTTGATTTGGGAGCAAGTATCAACTTACTCCCCTTCTCAGTCTACCAACAACTTGGGTTGGGCGAACTTAGTCCGACTAAGGTTACAATCCAATTAGCTGACCGATCCATAAAAATTCCCAAAGGAGAAATTACCGATGTGCTCATCCGAGTTGGGGAGTTTATCTACCCAGTAGATTTTGTTGTTCTGGAGACCGAACCTGTATCCACTCTTCGGTCTCAAACTCCCGTTATCCTAGGGCGTCCGTTCCTTGCAACTGCAAATGCGATCATAAATTGTAGGAATGGATCCATGAGGTTGACCTTTGGAAACATGACTAAAGAGGTCAATGTCTTCAACCTGGAAAACCAATCTCGTAAGATAAAAGACCAAACATTTGAGGTGAACTTCATCGAGAACATTTGTGAAAAAGAAAGTGAAAATGAGTCTCTATTTCTTGACAAGTTATTTGAGGATAAGTGCGATTTTAGTGATAAGATGACACATGTTGAGGATTATAATTTTAAAGTTCCCTTTAAAAAATGAAGATTTGATCTAAGTATCTTCAAAGAGCCAAGCACTGAAATATCGCATGAGAATATAGTTTAAGAAACTCCGATTGACTTAACTTTCGAAAGTCTCTTTGAAGAAGAACTCCTATGTTTAGATACACCGATTAAGGAGATGTTGGTTAATTATTCACTTCCAGGGAAAATTGTTGATTTAAGTTTTGAGGAGATGTACGGAACTGAGCTAGAATTTCTCGGCAAGGAAGTTCCAACTGAAAGGTGTGATGAATTTTTGATAATGGAGGTGGACATATGATGAGGAAGAGCCTAAAGAAGATGAAACTGGGGGGGAGAGAAAGTTAAAACAAAAATGTTGGTCTCCCCATTGTGCCTTATAAAGAGAACCCATTGGAATGATGGGAAACGAGCTAGAGGGATGAATCCTAAGCAGTTCTAGGTGAGAGTGATACATGTGTTGTACATATTATGGTACTATTATTCTTTGCCTCTCTTTACATTTTTCTTAATGCATTCATGCATTTCATACATTGAGGACAATGCATGAGATAAGGTGGGGGAGGGTTTACTAACATAGAAAAGATTAATTAATAAAAAAATATTTTTCTCTTTATTTGTTCTAACATTTCGAAAAAAAAAATTAAAAAATTTAAAAAATTTTATAAAAAGGACAGTATTTTGACTTATTTTTTGAAAGAAACCTAAGTTAGTTTTAAGGATTAGGAAAATCATGATTAGGATTTCTAAAAACTTGGTCAAAATAAATAAATTGTTGAATTTTTAGGTATAGGAGGAGAAATTGAATAATTAGTTAGTCTTAATTTTTACCTTAATGAAATGTGCATTCCTAGTACATATCTAGGATTCTAAGACAAAGACCTTGTGCCTCATAAAAAAAAAAAAAAAAAATCACCAATTAAGCTGGATACATGTGCCTCAAGAAGCATAAGTATTCACGCCTAAATGTGAGTTCTAAATAAAAAGTCCTTAGTTTTGTGGCTAGTTCATTCGAATTTGAGTCCGCGGGGTGTTTTCTCACCTGGGGTCCTAAAGCCGACCGGTTTGGGAGCCACCGACTTTAAGTTCGCTACATGGGTGGATTAGAAAGCCTAAGAAAACTGAGAAATATTATACATGTATTAACACATCTATTAGTCAATTAGTTAGGTATGAGGGCCTCAAGAAGCCTTGATACTTATACGAAAGAAAATTAGATGAGTTATACATGCCAAAAAAAAAAATTATATTAACACATCTAATAGTCAATTAGTTAGGTATGAGGGCCTCAAGAAGCCTTGATACTTACACGAAAGAAAATTAGATGATGTTATAAAAATAATAAAGAGGCATGAGAGTCCAAGTTAAAGAATTCCTAGATTCACAAGGGTGCATATGACTTTTGGTAACGAAAAAGACTATACAAACATTCAATTTTAATCCTTACCTAAAATAAATAACAATTGACTTTATTAGGACTAAGTTTAAAGAATGAATAAAAATGAGGATCCTAAAACTTATAGACTACTTAGTCTCTTCAATAATAATTCAAATATTTTCCTTTTTATGGATTTTGTGGGTGTAATCCGCTGAAAACCCTCACGAGACAACACTCGTCCTCTAGGGTAACCTAGGGGTTTAACGGCTTGTTGCATATGCTAAGTGCAACCGTGATTCCTACGAAAGTGAGTTAGCTAGGTTAGATTTTTCTCTTTCTTTTTGATTTTTACTCGAGGACGAGCAAAAGATAAGTGTGGGGTGTGATAGGTAGCGAAAAATGCATAAATGTCATCATATATACCATCACATTTGCACATTTATTCATATTATAAATGCACATTTATTAATCTTTCGTTATTTAATGTGTGCAGGCCTCGAATTATTATTTTAATAACAAATAAAGCTTAAAGAGCCCAAAAGCCCAGATCCAAGCCCATGTTTGAAGCCCAGGTGAAAAAGCGCAATTACAAGAAGTCAAAATGCAAATACAAGGGCTAAAAGTTGCAAATATCAGAGATAAGGAAGGATAGACTTCTATCCAACCCTAAACACTTGCAGGATGAGGATAAAAGTCCAAGATAAGAAGGAAATTCGTGGAAAGAAGATTTGAAGAAATCTGGATTAGGGAAACTTGATTACTAAGTTATCTCAAAAATCCAGATTAAAAGGCCAGGATGCATATTCCAGAAGTAAGCGCCCAGATGGACGGACCAGGTGAGGCCACGCGCCAAAGCGCGTGGCCAGATTCCACAAAAATGCCGCAAATCCGCGGCAAAATCCAAGATTCCGCGGCATTCTGGATGAGTCTGACTACCAGATTTCGTCTACAACTTCATCCGGGACTCTATCTTCTTCTGCACTATAAATATCCGTGCAGGCGCAGCAGCAGAAAGGGGATGCAGAGACGTTTAGGGTTTTCTTTTAGCCAGTTTTCTTTAGCAAGTTGTAATTTTTGCGAGTTGTGGAAGAAGGAGCTTGTATTTGGGACCAGTTCATCGAATAAAGGTTACCTTTTTTCTAGTCAATTTTCTGTTATTTAATTTTGCATTTACGTTGTGATTTCTTGAGTTTGGTTTGATCTGTGATCTCTCGATTCTTTTATTTTCTTTCGTTCTTTATTCTTCTCATATATATAAAAAAAAAAGAAAAATAATAAAAAGATGATTAACTAATCTTCTTTGTGGTTTGCTGAATTCTTAAGCAACCCTAAGCACGTTTGGAGTTGAACAGATTAATAATACTTTTTAGAAACCCTAGGCTTCAAGAAGATTGCTTGAGGACTAAATGGATAAACAGATTTCTAATCTAGGTCACACTTTTAAATAATTCCTCACCCTTCATATTTAAGAACTTTGACAGCGTAACTTCAAGGTAATGCTTTTCTTCCGCTGTACTTAGATGTTAAGATGAAATCGTGTTGAATGTTTAAGTGTGCGAACTAGTAAGATTCTAAACTCCTTTATTCTTGCTTGCATCTTCGCTAATAAACCTAGGATTAATTTCACATATATTAAGATGATGTTCAATCTCCTTAACTTGCAATAGGGTTGTGGTAGAAAATCAGTAAAAACCACATCTTTCATATCATATATATCTCAAATCTAATCTCTTTTCTTATTTGAAGCATACAGGGGAATCGGTCGAAAAGCTTGCATCGCATCCTTCCCTGAGGATCACGACCCGCTTGAGCCCTTGCTACAGCGGATTCGCATTGAGACTAAGAAATCTGAACTTCACTTCTTTTATTCTTAAAATCTCAATCACATTACAAGAAGAAGGGATGACAAGCCCTAACTCACATAATACATATTATGTAATGCATAAGAGGAGATGTGAAGCTCCCCTACACACGTATATCATATAAAGAAGAGTTGTCAAGCTCCTCAATTTATAATATACTCAACATGAATCTATATGTAAGAGAGATGTTAAGCTCTCCTTGCATATAGGAAATACATATCAAAACATTTTGAATTTTTCTAATTTTTCTTAAAAATTTTTTTTTTTAAAGGTATCAGAGCTCTTGTAAAGCAAACAAATTTTTAAGATACCAAATTGAAAATAATCATTATTGTAAAACATATTGATACCAATTGAAATTTAACAAATATGAAGTTGAAGCATTTTGATATCAATGGTAAACATAATGATCCAAAAAATTTTATTTTTCATCAAAAACTTTGTGCTTTAAAAATGTGAACCAATTGAAAGTTAAGCACATGAAAATCATATATATGTATGAAAAATGAGTATACCAAGTGAAATTGATACATACATATATAAGAAAACAAAATATGAGTATATACAAAAATTATCAATTTAGATACCATTGAAAGAATTTCAATGATACCAATTGAAATAACAATGTAAATCAAGTATATATCTCATATAACTACCATCCCTTGATATGCACAAGGTAAAAGATTTGTCAATTAAGCTTACAAGGCATAATCGCCCATCCATCCTCCCATAGAAGGTAGGGGTTTTCAAAAATAAATTTGAAAATAGTATAGCATTGAAAATCACTACCAAATGAAGAATAATTAACTAGTTAAAGATAATTTTTGAAAAACTAGTTAAGGATCCTTCAAAACATAAAATCAAAACATATGTTTTTCATAAAACATAACTAGATACACAAAAATTTAAGCACTCATGGTCTATAAGGCTCAAAATGATTTTAACAAAAGTGTGAGTGTTAAACGATCATGTAAATAGCATTTTATGAAAATAGTCAATGAAGCTCAAAAAGATCATAAGTCACATTTTTAACAAAACATGAAAATTATTTTTCAATAAAACACTAATCTTCATGGTATATGTATGATTAATCCAATCCTAACAATACGCATACATATCCCAAATCTAAAAGAGTCTATTAAAGATGTTTGCATGAAGGCAAGAGACTCACGGGTATACATGTATATTTATTAGATTTGAATTAAAAATACATATACATGAAGTAAAGCATAAAGTAGGTAAAACTTGTATAAACAAGAATCATCAAAACTAGATTATACATATGCATATAGTAGATACAAATGAGCATGAAGTTCAAATATATATGAGTCAATTGTAGTTCACTATTCATATATGTATAAATGCAAGTTTGACACATTCTACATCTAAGCATGTAAATACCACATGAATCACACAAATCATAAAACATGAACATGCTATGAATATTATAAATAAACAAGTATGAACATAAAAAGTAGGAGTCTAGAGATTGATACCAACTCCAAAGCTCCAAAAATGGTGGTCTTTCCACCAAAGCTCCTTGATAGTAATGCATCCCAAAAGTATGTCCATCTTGTCCAAGTGCATCCACTACCAAGGCACCGATCCTCTCACGTTTTGTGAGAGCCCTCACCTACATCAAAAGCAAATGGTGGGGGTTTTGGTACCCATATTTTCTTGGGTCCTTGGGGTTAGTCTTGTTGTAAGGCACCCAAACATTTTTATTAGCAAAATTAAAATGATGCAACTTGTCAAAACAAAATTTGCTAAATGGCCTTTGCGGCCACAATGTGTACACTTGTACACCTCAGAATGCTTATGTGAATGTTTGTGATCGTGTTGTGCAACATAAGCAAATGCATGATGTGAGTGTGCATGAACATGGGGAACTTGTTTCTTTTGAAACAAGGATTCCAATCTAGTATGGTTAAATGCACAAGAGTTCAAAGTTGAACTCAAACAATCCATTTTATTTTTCAAAACTTTTATCTCATTAGTGGTGGCATGTAAAGCATGATGAGATAAAGAATCATTTTTCTTCTTTTTAAAAACTTTTTCTTTTTCCTTTTCTTTTTCAAAAATTTTCTTTTTCAAAGAGTTGTTTTCTTGAAAAACAATTTCCTTTTGAGTTTCCACCAAAATAATTTTATCTTTCAAAATAGTGTTTCCTTCACATAAATCATTTAACTTAGACATGAGGGAAACATTTTCATTTTTCAAAAACTCATTTTTTTTTCTAAGCATGCAATGTTAGATTTAAATGAATGTTGTTCTATATGCATGCAATCAACTTTCTTTTTCAAATTTATTTTCCTTTTTAATCATGTCATATTTATTAAGCAATAATTGACAAAATGTAGAGAGCTCTTCATATGACATGTTATTATCCTCATCCTCGGATTCGGAAGTTACCTCAAGGGGGTTATCCCCTTGGACCATATAACACTTGTTGGAGATGTCGCTTCCAACATCCGAGTCACTCCCCGCATAGTATTGATCATTTCGCCAAGGGAGAGGAGGGTGTTCCACACTACAAAAGCCAAATCAAAGTTAGAAACCCTAGATAAATAATCATCATTTAGGGTTGACTTTAAAGCATGAAGGGCTTTTGCATTAGCCTCAAGATTCTTACCATCTAAACAATATGCATTATTAGTAGTGGCAAGATAAACATGATAACCGAAGGCTTTGAGGTACAAGGACATCTTCACCTTCCATATATGGATGTTAACAATGTCAAACATGGGTGGTGACATGAAGTCCATGGTGTGTGTACAAAAATATTGTGATTAGCCTAAAAATGAGGATCTTTTACTCTAGGTTGTTAGACCAAATCAGAGTACCAAGCTCTGATACCAATTGAAGATTCACCTAGAGGGGGGGTGAATAGGTGATGGCTAATCCAATGGTCACTTAATGATGAATGATGCGGAAGCTAAAAACAATTATGACCTAATTAAATCTTTTACACTAAACACCACGTATAACCAAACAGTGTTGCCGAATTCCCCGTGAAGGGCTCTGGACAAACTCCTCTAGATTCCCCTTGAATGGGTTGAGGTGCCGCGTTGGCTCTCTTGGTTGAATACAAGTGTTAGTCAATAATCCCACGCAAGTATATCAATATGAGCACCCAAGTATATCAAGCATATAAAGATAGACAATAATTGAATGCAAGATATAAACAAGGGAGAGAGAGAGAAATGGCAATCGCAAACACAAAGGTATGTTTTGAGGTTCGAGCACACTTGCTCTACATCCCCGCCTTCGACACACGAAGGATTTCCACTATGCAAGATCCCAATGGATCTCTCCTCGGTGCCGCAACACCTACAAGCCCTCGGACTCCCTAGTCCCGTACACACCGCAAGCTCACTAGCTCGCCGAGGCCGCACCTCAAACCACCGAGTTCACACAAGAACTCTAAACCACCACGAGCACACTTGCTCGTCTCCTCAAAGTACAAAGATGAAATCTTTGATGATCTACAACACTTTGATCACCAATTACAAACTCTTACAACACAATCCTATGGATAGATAAGGCAATGGATAGCTTAAGTGATTGTGAGAAAGCAAGGAAAGAACTATGGTGAAAAACTCAAGAAATCACTTTAAACACTCTTGTTAAAATTTTCCCTTTAGATAGGAAATATTTGCTCTCTATTTTGTGGAGAAAAACTTCTGAAAAGAGTGGGAAAAACTGGCTCAAAGCTCTCCTAAAATCTTAGCTCAAAACAATGACCAAACCCCAAAATTTATAGGCCATAAAAATATAGCCGTTGGGGGTCTGTCAGAGCTGCCGGTCGACCCGTGCGGTCGACCGCCAACGGTCAGAAATCCGACCGTTGGAGCCACGGTCGACCGCCGGGTCGACCGACCCACTGGAGCTGACAGTCTAACTCTCTGTCGGTCGACCGTACGGTCGGTCGAACTTTCCAGAGAGCAGAGCTCTCTGGAGCGGTCGACCGGCACGGTCAGCCGTCCTCCAGTACACAAAGGCGTGCACGTTTGTGCACGTCGGTCGACCGGTCCGGTCGGCCGACTCCGGGATTAGTCGACTTATAAAGGTTACTAGTCGACTTATCCGAAGCGTGAAACAGTTTTCTGGGATTAAAAAGTTTGTCTTTTTGGCTGAAATAAAATCCCATAAAATACTTAAAAATCTACAAAAATAGTTTAACCAATATACTTTGATAATCAAACATGCTTGCACAAAATCAAGGCATGTTATAAAAGATTGGACTATTTTGTAACTTGGAAATATTTGGCTCATGATAAAAACTGTATTTTTCAAAACAATATTTTTCCAAAACATGTTTTTCCAAATCTTCATCAAATACAAAAACAAGATATACTTTTAAGGCATAGTGTGTATGGATATGATCCACTACACAATCATAATGAAATATCTATGTTTTTGTCAATAAGCTCTAAACTTGGTTTTGGTTAAAAGATAAGTATATGAGAAACACCAAAAACCAAAATAGTATTTTTCCAAATGAAAAATCTTTTCTAAACTAAAAATCTTTTATGAAAATAATTTTATCAAGAGTGTGTGTGTATATGTACTTGAGCAATCCACCAACTACTCTATCCTTTACATTTTATCTAAAATAAAAACAAAATCTTATACCTAGATACAAGTCTTCATCTTCTTGAAGTCTTCACTTGAAGGCTTCTCATCTTCTTGACTTGGTCCAAGCTTGATCCAAAAGCTCCTTGGATCACACCGTGCTAGCTCCAAATCTTGACATTTTATCCTTTGTTGAGTTATGCACCTACTAAGATCTTTATAATGAATCTGTCACTAATTATACACAAGATCATTAGTAAACATAACTTCATGAGTTGATCATCATCAAAACTAGAGTGATGGGCCTTTGGGCTAACAGAATCCACAGGGAAGGGAGGCGATAGAAGCATTGACAGTTTTTATTCACGTTTTATGTTAATAGTTCTTCTTTGTTAAAAGAATGAAAAAGAAAAGAAAAGAAAAGAAAAGAAAAACAAGCATGTGGTAGGTGAGGAGAGCGATGAAAACGTCGATGTGAAAAACCAAAGAGAAGTGGTTTGGAAAACAAATAGAAAAGGAGATGAAACAAAGGTGAACTAAGAAGGCGGTGAAAACATCGATAGAAAAATGATAAAAGAATTTTGAAAATAGTTTCTAAAACAAGATAAAAGAAAACTCATGGCTACTAACTACTAATTGATCCACTAACCATGCTAACCTCTTATTGATAGTTGCCTCACATTTTGATCCTCGGCCATCACTAATCCTTGGCTTCAAGAGACGATACAAAGCATGGCACATAGATGGTTCATCACATTCAAAACTTGCATCAAGAGCAAGCTAATACAAACATTAGATCATCAAACCATTAGAAGGAAGCATGAAATAAGAGAGAGTTAGCTTGGTTAGCAAGTTAGATGTTAGAACCCATCATCATGAGCCATCAATGGCTCTTGCAAGAGTAAGGCCTTAGTTGAGGCTACCCGATTTATGTGGATTATCAAGTAAGTGGTTAGATGGTTAGTGGTTAGTAGTTAGATTGCCATGAGAAGAAAAGTTAGCAAAGCATCATGTAGAAGATGAAGGAGATTACAAAGGAGGAGAAAGGAGGCACTTTTACATAGACTGTCACCATCTATTACATCAATCCCTCTCTATCTCTCTCTCTCTGAATCTCTCAGCCCTACTACAAGATCTAAAAATGAAATAACATAATAAAATACAAGAAATGAAGAGCACCTACCTACACTACATTAAAACATAGAAACTCTAGCCTAAAAATGAAAACTCTTCTCATTTTGGCCAAATACAGGGGTATATATAGGCATAAGAACCCTCTGGAAGACGAGACGGGGCCACGCGTCGAAAATCGAAGTGTGGCTCCACTCCATTGCCGCGGAAACGCGGCAATTGCCACGTTTCCGCGGCAATACCAGGGACTTAGGTCCCTGGTTTTTGCGAGGACATTCCACTGGCTTCCAGGGTCTTCTTGGTATATTCCTTTTCTGATAATTTCGCTCGAACATTCATCTGACGTGCGCATGAGTCTAGATTTGACATATCTTCTAGATGATCCCTTTCTTAGCCTCCACGAAATTCGGGATTAATTACCCTAAAAGGGGTTTAATTAGGCTCTTATTGCTCATTTGCACTTGAACTCTTGATTTACCTGCAATAGAGACCAAAACACGGTTTAGACCGACAATTTATTCATAAATCGGTGGGAAAATGCGATATAATAATGCATATTCGTAGACTAATCACACCCCCATACTTATCTTTTGCTCGTCCCGAGCAAAACAAGAAAAGAAAAACTATACTACAGAGGTTATTACACCACTTTCGCAGGTGACGCGATTGCACTGAGCGTGTGCAACAAGCCGTTAAACCTCTAGGTTACCCTAGAGGAGGAGTGTTGTCTCATGAGGGTTTTCAGCGGATTGTACCCACAAAATCCATAAAGGAAGAAGACAAATGTTAGTATTTTGAAAACACATTTTGAAGGAGAGACAAGTTTATGAAATATTTTTGCAAAAATATAAGCGATCTAAGGTCATAAGTCCACCAAAAATCATTCTTCCTTAAATTTAGTCTCTATGCAAGATCTTGTCTTCAATTAAGGTAAGCATTCAAAATTGGATTGAATATTTTATCTTTCATAAAACCTAGATAATATGCACTTTGTGATAGTGAAGATTCTGGGATTTCAACTCTAACCATCAAGTCATTTATTTATATATATATGTATATTTATTCATTTCTTTTTTTTTCCTTCCCTTAGTTTTCTTAGGCTTTCTAGTTCACCCATGTAGTGAGCCTATAACCGATGACTCCCAGACCAGACGGTTTTAGGCACCAGATGAGAAAACATCCCTCGGGTTTAAGGACTCGAGTAAACAAGGCCACAAAACTAAGGGGGATTATTTGTTTCTTTTGACCACCGTTAGGCGTGAATAATCATGCTTCTTGAGGCATAGTTATCCAGCTTAATAAGTGTTGATTTTTTTTTAGTTATATTTTTTCTTTTTTATTTATGACATTTTAGGTCTTTATTTCCATCCCAAAATGTGTAAGTGTGATGTGCATACTATCTAAGGCAAAAAATTCAAGATAAAACTATCTCTCCAATTTATCTTATTTAGCCTATAATTTTAAACAAGATCCATTATTTCAACTGGGTTTAAGATGTCATAATTAAGGCTTTCTTAATTTCTAAGATCATCTTAATTTTCTTAAAAATAGATTAAAACTTTGTCTCTTGTTTTCAAAAAGTTTTTAAAGAAAGAGAAAAAGAGAAAATTCCTATACAAAAGGGAAGATTTCTAAAAGTATCCTAAAAGAAGTGTAAAAGAAAAAAATCTAAAAACTCTATGTTAGTAAACCCTCCCCCACACTTATCTCATGCATTGTCCTCAATGCATCGTGATGTATGTATGCATGAAACAAATAGAGAGGGAAGGAAAAATCACCTCAAGGTGGTGGTTCCGGTGGCGGTCTGATTGGTCCACGAAAGGCGGCCCAATCATTCTTGCGTGAAATCCGGAGGAACCCACCAGCGACCTCTAGAATACAACCCACTAGAATGATGTATATATTTATGATTTTTATTAAAAAATTTACCCCATCCAATTTCCAAATTTTCAAAATAATTTCAGAGTCAAATTTATCAAGACCCTTGTCCCAGAATGGAATGATTGATTTGGACTCAGGAAATACAGGAACTAATACCGACTCAGGAAAAAGACTTAAGTGAAGTAAAGGTTCGGGAGTCGAGATCGGTTCAGGAAGTGGGTCCAAGTCAAGAAGATGAAGCTCAAGTCCACATTTATTTTCCCATGATGGAATGTGACTTTCTAAGATTGGTGATTCAAGTTCAGGAATGACAGGTATAGGAATCAAAACTGACTCGAAAATGTTACTCAAATTGGGTAATATAACAGGAGTTAATAATGATTCAGGAATTTGAACTGAATCACAAATTTGAGGATCAAAGTCACATTCCTCATTGAGTTCAATTCCACAAAAATGAGAACTTGCTATTTTATCAATGGGACTTTCAAAAGTATGAAATTGGTCAAGTTCAATATGATCATCATAAAAGATTAGTGGTTCAATTTCACAATGTACTGGTACTGGATCCAATACTGACTCGGAAAAAGGATTGAAATCAGGTGAAGATGTCGGAGTCATAATTGAATCAGGAAGTAGAATTGAATCACTAATTTGAGGTTTATGATCATATTTATGCTCAAGTTCAATTTCAGGAAAAGGATAACTTGCCAAAATGTCAATGGGATCTTTAACATTTAAAGTTTGGACAAGTTCAAATGGGTGTGCTGAAATTGAATCTTGATTTCCAAAATAACAAGAGTCTTAGGTCAGATCAATAGAGTTTGGTATAGCTGAATTGGTCAAAGGTTGATAAGATAGAGTTTCCTAATTCCTATAAGTGCTAACCAATTGACTCAATTGTGTTTCCAACCTATTGACAGACCCAGAAGAAAATTTTTGATATTGTAACATAGACTCCTGCAAGATTTCTTTACTCTCTTCTAGACTTGATTTTTCTACAAGTGGATGCTCTAGAATGGGAGTATAAGAATCTTGGTTTTGAAAATTTTGTGAAGCATGTGAGTCAAAAATGTTGTGAGATGGAAGCTTGAACTCACACAAGAGTTCTTTACTCATTTCCGGGGCAGATGATTGTTCATTATGAGGAGGTGGAGCTGAGTAAGACTCTTGAAAATACTGTGGAATTGGAGAGGCCCTACTTTTCTTAAGTAGTCGCTCGACCTCTTGTAGATTGGCTTCTATACTCTTTTGTAACTCAAATTTTTCTTCAATTGGTGGCTCAGAAAAAGAAGTATAGGAAGCGAAATCGGGGAATGAATATTGTGGACAAGATGAATACGGGGAACAAGGAGGTTGAAAATTTAACTCGGGGGAGGTGAATCCCATTGACTCTGTGAAGAGTTGAAATTATTTTGGAAATTATAGTCATAAGAATGTGGGTATGGGTTGTATTGATTCGGATAAGGCCAACCTGGTGTATTTAGTTGGTGCATATTGTAAAAAGCCGGGTTGGAATTATCCGAATCGAATGGGGTTGGTGTGAAATATGGATTCATATTCAGATTGAAAGAATTATTATTGTTGAATTCCATTTCACAAACAATCACAAACAAAAAATAGAAAAATCAAACAACAAACAAAAAGAAAAAACAAAATCAAAACCAAGCCTATAGTAGGGTTGACCTAGACCTAGACGACTCCTAACTGGTCGATTATCCGGGGAGGTTGTTGCTTGAATCCGACCACAAGCTAATCGGCCAGGTAGGGGCAAAATACGGTGGGAGGTATCGTGTGTAAGCAATGGGCCTTAATTACGCCAAACCACGGTATCTTCGAGGCGTAACCTCTTAATCCCCAACCTTAGACACCGATTTCACAAGAGTAAGATTCAAAACAAGTTCCACCCTCGGTCAATCTCTTAATGAGTCTGAGATGTCCCTAAGGGCCAACGTCTATCAAATTTTATTAGGGCTTGGGTTATGTGAGTGGGGAGGTGATTTTTGGGCTAAGGAAGGGTGATGAAATCCTCACCTTATCTTGTATTGGGTTATGCCCTTAAGTTCAATTCGTGCAAGTATACAATATAGACAAGAATATAACACAAAGCGAGTAAATCACCCACGTGTTTGTCCTATGCTATATGCAATGCCATATGTACATCTCCATCCAGATCACAACAACTGAACAAAATACAGTATATTGGAATTGAATTGACACGTGCCTAAATGCAAATGTCTAAACCGTTTTAAAATCGTCCATATACCGTACTTTAGTTCTTTAGTTATTGTGGTGTGTAGGCAATCAAAGCAGGAAAGTAACAACACAGATCTACTAGCTATTACATTGAACACATCCCAGCACAACAAGGTACACAATTATCACAAAAGTGCCGGATTTTCGCGGCAAAAGTCGTGTTTGCGCGGCGGTTCTTTAGAAGCTGGGTCCCTGCTTTCTAGAGCAGGGAGATGCAAAGCTAGTATTTATTCTGCAATATTAAGCACCTGTAAAGATTGTCCTGCACACCAAAACAGAGAAGACAATGTTAACAAAAACGTGAAAACAAAACCATTCCCTTCCCCGACAACGGCGCCAAAAATTTTGATCGGGGCGGAACTAGCACTCAAAAATGTGGTTTTGTGAAATCAATGTAAAAGCTCGAATGTGCTAATGTACCCTCGATACTTCCGTTATAGCATTGGCTCAACGGGTCGAATCCACAGGGAAGGGAGGCGATAGAAGCATTGATAGTTTTTATTCACGTTTTATGTTAATAGTTCTTCTTTGTTAAAAGAATGAAAAAGAAAAGAAAAGAAAAGGAAAACAAGCATGTGGTAGGTGAGGAGAGCGATGAAAACGTCGATGTGAAAAACCAAAGAGATGTGGTTTGGAAAACAAATAGAAAAGGAGATGAAACAAAGGTGAACTAAGAAGGCAGTGAAAACATCGATAGAAAAATGATAAAAGAATTTTGAAAATAGTTTCTAAAACAAGATAAAAGAAAACTCATGGCTACTAACTACTAATTGATCCACTAACCATGCTAACCTCTTATTGATAGTTGCCTCACATTTTGATCCTCAGCCATCACTAATCCTTGGCTTCAAGAGACGATACAAAGCTTGGCACATAGATGGTTCATCACATTCAAAACTTGCATCAAGAGCAAGCTAATACGAACATTAGATCATCAAACCATTAGAAGGAAGCATGAAATAAGAGAGAGTTAGCTTGGTTAGCAAGTTAGATGTTAGAACCCATCATCATGAGCCATCAATGGCTCTTGCAAGAGCAAGGCCTTAGTAGAGGCTACCCGATTCATGTGGATTATCAAGTAAGTGGTTAGATGGTTAGTGGTTAGTAGTTAGATTGCCATGAGAAGAAAAGTTAGCAAAGCATCATGTAGAAGATGAAGGAGATTACATTGGAGGAGAAAGGAGGCACCTTTACATAGACTGTCACCATCTATTACATCAATCCCTCTCTATCTCTCTCTCTGAATCTCTCAGCCCTACTACAAGATCTAAAAACGAAATAACATAACAAAATATAAGAAATGAAGAGCACCTACCTACACTACACTAAAACATAGAAACTTTAGCCTAAAAATAAAAAATCTTCTCGTTTTGGCAAAATACAGGGTATATATAGGCATAGGAACCCTCTGGAAGACGAGACGGGGCCACGCGTTGAAAATCGACGTGTGGCTCCACTCCATTGCCGCGGAAACGCGGCAATTGCCGCGTTTCCGCGGCAATACCAGGGACTTAGGTCCCTGGCTTTTGCGAGGACATTCCACTGGCTTCCAGGGTATTCTTGGTATATTCCTTTTCTGGTAATTTCGCCCGAACATTCGTCTGACGTGCGCAGGAGTCTAGATTCGACGTATCTTCTAGATGATCCCTTGCTTGGCCTCCATGAAATTCGGGATTAATTACCCTAAAAGGGGTTTAATTAGGCTCTTATTACTCCTTTGCCCTTGAACTCTTGATTTACATGCAATAGAGACCAAAACACGGTTTAGACCGACAATTTATTCATAAATCGGTGGGGAAATGCGATATAATAATGCATATTCGTAGACTAATCAGTGCCCCCTTGGCCGCCACCCTTGGCTACCAACTCCTCCCTATTTCACTCTCCATCATCCCCCCATCTCCTTCTCCGTTTTACCAAGTTCAAGCAACTCCATTACACCACTATCTTCTCCTTCTTTTTCTTCTTCTTCACCAAGAAATCCATTATCACAATTACCTTCTCCACCATTTCCACTACCACCTTCACCACTTCGGCCACCGCCAACCACGCCATCATCTCCTCCTCGGTGTACTCTTTCCAGCGAACCTACCCGTCGCTCTCTGAAAGCCCTTTTGCAAAACTCTATTTTTCCCTTTTGAACTACACTTGCACTACCTTGGCTTAGGTTTTTAGAGCTTTGGCCGCCTTCTCCGGCCACCTCCGGCCTCCGCTGGTGACCGCCTGCAAGCCATAGCCGACCATCCTCCCCCCTTCCCTTCTTTCTTTTCTTTCCTTCGTTCTTTTCTTTCATTCCTTCTTTCTTTCCTTCCTTCCTTCCTTTTCTTTTCTTTCTCCTCAGGTTTTACCCCCCGGCGTCTCTCTCTCCCTATCAACCTTGCGTCTCCCCAACCCTGCGTCCCCCTTTCTCTCCCTTTCTCTCATCACTGTGCCTCTCTCACCCCCTCATCCTTGCGTCTCTCTTTCTCTCTCTCTCTCTCTTTTCTTAGACTCTCACTCTTTTATCTCCCTGTCTGTAACGCCCCGATCCCGCTGGTACGGGGACGTCACTGCGACGTATATACGCAGGTCAGAAATACCCTCACGTATATACGCTAAGCATCAGTACTGGCAAGAATCAGAGTACGGAAGCAAGTGGTGCATTATACATTTCCAACAACAGGGTACAATTACAGAGTTATCACCAGGGGTGATCAATATTACAATAATATTACATCACATGACAGGCGCAAATGCGAGAGTACAAGAGATGTACATGTATAAACAGTACAAAGGGTGCTCACGAGATAGCTGGAGGTATCGCGAGCCAATCAGGAGGTGCAAGGATGGGACTGGAGCTACAGCTGATCTGACCGCTCCACAGAAGAAAACTTGGTCCTCAGCAAGAAGGATCCTCTAGCTCCAGGCTCCAGGACCTGGACATGAGAATCCAGGGGAGTCAGATGAAACTCCCCAGGCGAGTAGTAATACAAAAGCCAAATGGCGAGTATGGGTAAGCACATGTATATCAGTAAATCTGGATTATAAGCATGAAAATCATGTTGTAGACATAAGCATGTAGGAACAAATAGAATGTAGTAGGTGGCATCCATGGTATAACAGGATAAGCAGTAAAGTAGATCGGGCAATACTAGTTATCTCCTAAACTAACATAAAACCGATAAAACAGAATAAAAACCGATTACGAGAAAATCCAATTGTACAGGTCTAGGTTATGGCTTCATGAGATTAGTACCTCGAAGGAATAATCCAAACAAGGAAACCCTCATCTATATACCCTTACCTCATGTTACCGTAACCTGAACGTGTACAGCTCGAGATCCAAAACAATGCGGTGGAAACATATTAGAATTATTATTATGATTAGGCTGTCTAAGTTGTAGGTTTTAGTATGCGTCCCATTACACATACTTCTACTTACAACTTATAGAGCAAGTTATCTGGAAACTGATAAAGTGCGATGAATCATGTTCTGGATGGGCCCCGTACATGCCCGGGACAACGGTTCAGGAGTATCCGGTGCTGAGCCGGAACGTACCGCTAGGTACCGGGACTTATGGACGCCCGAACAGGAATAGAGTATCGCAGATCCCATAGAAATAGGTCTAGGGCGTGTGCATACCCGGCATGAATATCAGGAGTAGGGGTGCCAGCACACCCCACGGAATCCCTGGTGGCCGCCAGGTAATCCCTCAAGTATGTGGCCACGCGTGACTCGATAGTGCCACCATGAACATGATTAATCAGGGCCCATCAGTTTCCCCCAAACCGGTGCAAGTTGTCTAATTATAATAATATATCAAGTAAACAGGACATGATCAGGAATCCAGGATTACATAACAGGAATCATAACAGGAATCAGGTATAGACAAGAGATGGCCCTTCAGATTCAAGAGGTGGCCCCCACAGATTCAAGAGGTGGCCCCCACCACGTGTGTGATGTGGCACTTTGTTCCGTGTGGCACTTTGTTCTGAGGGGAATGGATTCTAGAGGTGGCCCCCACAGATTCAAGAGGTGGCCCCCACCACGAGTGTGATGTGGCACTTTGTTCCGTGTAGCACTTAGTTCCATTCAGGATCAGGATTGGCCGAAGACTAGCACAATACAGGAGATACGAGATACAGGAATACAAGAATACAGGGGTCAGGTGATAAGTCAAACCATAACTGGGGACAGGTGGTATAATATGAGTCAGTGACAAGTAGTAGCATGTTGGGTGTCAGAAAAGTGGCGCGTCTCAGAAAAGTGGCGCGTCTCAGGAAAGTGGCGCGTCTCAGGAAAGTGGCGCGTCTCAGAAAGTGGCGCGTCTCAGGAAAGTGGCGCGTCTCAGGAAAGTGGGCAGAATGCGGAAATGTGGGCAGAACGCGGGAAAGTGGGCAGACGCGGAAAAGTAGGCAGACGCGGGAAAGTGGGCAGACGCGGGAAAGTGGACAGACGCAGAAAAGTAGGCAGACGCGGGAAAGTGGGCAGACGCGGGAAAGTAGGCAGACGCGGGAAAGTGGGCAGACGCGGGAAAGTGGACAGACGCAGAAAAGTAGGCAGACGCGGGAAAGTGGGCAGACGCGGGAAAGTAGGCAGACGCGGGAAAGTGGGCAGACGCGGGAAAGTAGGCAGACGCAGAAAAGTAGGCAGACGCGGGAAAGTGGGCAGACGCGGGAAAGTAGGCAGACGCAGAAAAGTAGGCAGACGCGGGAAAGTAAGCTAACTTTTGAGGGTTGAGTTTTGTTTACAATCATGAAATAATATCCAAGTCTTGGCGAGTAGAATTACTCGCCTAACAATGTTCCTTGCTGTGCCCAACGAAGGGAGGTTCGGCCCCAATCCAAAAGGAGGGTACCGGCCCTAAGTCTTGCCGCCGGAGAAGAACGCGGCCCCAAACCAAAAGGAGAGGCCGGTCTTCACAAGAGATGGAGGTTGATGGTGCAAGTATAGTTTTCTTGCCAAAAATGGGATTTTGCAAACATGGTTGCGGGGAGCGACGGGTTGGCTAGAATGAAAGAGCTTGCCGAGGAGTTGATATTGGTGGGGTTCGTGGTGTCCAAGGAGTTGTAGGTGGTGGTGGAGATGGTGGTGAAGTTTTGGTGGTGGAAATGGGTTCTTGGTGTTTCTTGGTGGAGAAGAGGTTGAAGAAGGTGATATGGGGGTGTTGTGGTTGTTGGAAAAGGAGTAGAAGATGGAGAAGAAAGAGGTGGTGGTGTGGGTGGTGAAAATGGAGGTGGAGTAGGTGGAGTATATGGTGACCAAAGGAGGGAGAAGGAGTTTCTCTCCTTGCTCTCTGTTGGAGGCTGCAGGAAACAAAGAAGAAGAAGAAGAAGAGAAAATGAAAGAGAGAGAGAGAGGGAAGGGGTATTTATATCAAGAGAGGTAATGATTGGAGGTTTGACTTTTGGATGCCAAAAAGAGACCAATGTCTCCCACTCAAACGCAGCCCACAAAGGGAAGCTTGCGTTTAGGCCAAAATGAGCCAAACGCGGGAATGAAAGTGGCGTTTCAAGGGGGAAGCAAAGCTGCGTTTCACAAAAGGACAAAAAGGCATGATGAATTGATGGGAGTGAGTTGCAGCACAATAAATGAAGTATGGGGAGAGGTGAGGAGAGGATCTTTGCATTAAATGCAAGATCCGAGGATGGTGAAGCTGGCGTTTGAGAAATGGGAAAAAGACAAGGTGGTAGGTATGGGCAATATCCTCGGTATCTGGGAAAATGCAGAAAACTCCGGGAAAGCCCAAAAATGAAATAGCTCGGAATGTTTCCCAAAAATTCTCAAAAATCATAAATATTATAAAATGATTTTTGGTGAAAATCGGTTTTCAAAGATTCAATCTCATTTTCAAGTTAAAAATCCTGAAGTCAACCGTCAATCTCGGTATACACCGGATTGGCCGGATTTTGATAAAATCTGATAAATCCCAGAAAATGCATTTGGATAGAAAATAGGATTTTAAGAAATAATGTCTAAAGACACTTCTGGAAATTCCAAACCGTTTGTAAATTAAAAATCCGGGAATCGGTCAACGGTACTGGCCAACACCGGTTTTGAAGATTTACAACTTAATTCAGGAAAATTCCAAAAAATCATATAAAATCCAGAATATTGGAAAATAATGTTTAAAACTGAAATCGGTCCAATCGGAACACCAGAATGTCCAAACCGAGCAATACTCTGGGATCGGGCCTTCGGTTCAAACTAAGGTTGACTCCGAATCCACGAATCCAGATCCAAGACAAAACGATCATATAAATAATTCATAATACAAAACAATTACAAGAAGTAAATCGAAAAAATACGGTCGAAAAATCTGAATACGCAACTAAGTACGTATTCCGGGAGCGGGGTGTTACAATCCATCCACCTTACAAAAAATTGCGTCCTCGCAATTTCGCTAAGGGGTAAATTGAACACAAGGAGGACAAAGGTTGGAATAAAGGCTTCATAAAACCAAAACAGGATTAAGATGAACACAGGAAGGACCAGGATGGACAATGAAAACAGGATAAGGAGGAATATCCACGAAGGATTACCAACTCAAAATACAAAAGGTCAGGGGTTGCTGTCACAGTAACTTCCTCAAGGTTCCTGCTCCAGATACTGAGCTTCATACTCTGCTGCTGCTTCCTCTGATACCTCTGCCGCCATGTTGTGAACTTGGCCCCTGCCATAATCTGCTCTGGGCCTTGCTCCTCTCTGTGGGTGATCATGTTGCTGAGGCGGAAATGGAGCTCTTCGGTCCACGGGTTCTGGGTTCCTTCTCAGTGGTGGAGCTGGAAGTGCCAGGGGTGCTGCTCGTGCTGGAATTGCTGGTGGTATTGGGTAATTCCTCTTGAATGGACAATCACCTATAGAGTGATTTCCAGATCCACATACCAAACATAGCCTATTAGCTCTTCGACAATTGCGTTGGATGTGTCCGGGCTTTGTGGCAGTACCCACATATCATCTGCTGAGGGGAAGGTTGGAACGGTCGCTTAATCACTGGACCATGGGTTGTCCTAGCTGTATCTTCCTCACTTATCAACTGAAAGGGCCTCTTCACTGACTTGTTCTGCACCTGGTTCTCATTCTTCTTCTCCAGTCCCCTTTCTACTTCACGGGCAATGGAGAGGACCTGAGAGTACGTCTTCAGCTGTTGAGGGATAAGGAACATCTGGACATCCATCTTCAGTCCTTACTGAAATCTGCTTGCCCTTTTTTCTTCGTCTGACACCATGTAAGGAGCAAACCTGCTAAGCCTCAAGAATTCAGCAGCATATTCATCCACTGACCGGTTCCGTTGTTGTAGCCGGATGAATTGTTCTTCCATTTCTTTCTGAGCTGTTGCCGGGAAGAATCTCTCATAGAAACCCTTTGAGAATTGATCCCATGTGATGGGTTTCTCCAGTGTTGCTTCTTCTGCCAACCACCAAGTTCTGGCCACATCTCTTAGCTGTATCTTGGCCACTTCCACTTGGTTCTCATCAGGAACTCGGGCCGCCTTCAAGAGATCTGTTGTGTCTATCAGCCACTGTTCTGCATCCAAGGGCTTCTCTGTACCTGAAAATACTGCCGGTTGTAGCCTCCTAAAGTCTGACACATTGCCTGGCCTCTGTTCTCGGGGTGCGACCAACAGTCCTTGACGTAGAAGCTCTGTCTGCTGTTGTTGACTCTGCATCATCCCTTGAAGTACCCTCATCATACCATCACTATCTCTGTTGGGTCCATCTTGAGAGACACTAGGGCCATTGCGTGTTCCCCGTCTTTCCATATTTGAGTTGGTAAAAAGGGTAACAAGAAGGAGCTGGAAGGTAAAAGATTAATGGGTCTCAGGACACAAGGAATGGATCAGAAGAAAGAAAAGATAACTCTGTACTTGTAGTTGGATTGTATAACCAAGACTCATGCATTCCAGTTGCAAATTCCTTTACCATTAATTTGCCATCTGGACGTACTGAGGAAGTAAGAGCCTAAGCTCTGATACCAACCTGTAACGCCCCGATCCCGCTGGTACGGGGACGTCACTGCGACGTATATACGCAGGTCAGAAATACCCTCACGTATATACGCTAAGCATCAGTACTGGCAAGAATCAGAGTACGGAAGCAAGTGGTGCATTATACATTTCCAACAACAGGGTACAATTACAGAGTTATCACCAGGGGTGATCAATATTACAATAATATTACATCACATGACAGGCGCAAATGCGAGAGTACAAGAGATGTACATGTATAAACAGTACAAAGGGTGCTCACGAGATAGCTGGAGGTATCGCGAGCCAATCAGGAGGTGCAAGGATGGGACTGGAGCTACAGCTGATCTGACCGCTCCACAGAAGAAAACTTGGTCCTCAGCAAGAAGGATCCTCTAGCTCCAGGCTCCAGGACCTGGACATGAGAATCCAGGGGAGTCAGATGAAACTCCCCAGGCGGGTAGTAATACAAAAGCCAAATGGCGAGTATGGGTAAGCACATGTATATCAGTAAATCTGGATTATAAGCATGAAAATCATGTTGTAGACATAAGCATGTAGGAACAAATAGAATGTAGTAGGTGGCATCCATGGTATAACAGGATAAGCAGTAAAGTAGATCGGGCAATACTAGTTATCTCCTAAACTAACATAAAACCGATAAAACAGAATAAAAACCGATTACGAGAAAATCCAATTGTACAGGTCTAGGTTATGGCTTCATGAGATTAGTACCTCGAAGGAATAATCCAAACAAGGAAACCCTCATCTATATACCCTTACCTCATGTTACCGTAACCTGAACGTGTACAGCTCGAGATCCAAAACAATGCGGTGGAAACATATTAGAATTATTATTATGATTAGGCTGTCTAAGTTGTAGGTTTTAGTATGCGTCCCATTACATATACTTCTACTTACAACTTATAGAGCAAGTTATCTGGAAACTGATAAAGTGCGATGAATCATGTTCTGGATGGGCCCCGTACATGCCGGGACAACGGTTCAGGAGTATCCGGTGCTGAGCCGGAACGTACCGCTAGGTACCGGGACTTATGGACGCCCGAACAGGAATAGAGTATCGCAGATCCCATAGAAATAGGTCTAGGGCGTGTGCATACCCGGCATGAATATCAGGAGTAGGGGTGCCAGCACACCCCACGGAATCCCTGGTGGCCGCCAGGTAATCCCTCAAGTATGTGGCCACGCGTGACTCGATAGTGCCACCATGAACATGATTAATCAGGGCCCATCAGTTTCCCCCAAACCGGTGCAAGTTGTCTAATTATAATAATATATCAAGTAAACAGGACATGATCAGGAATCCAGGATTACATAACAGGAATCATAACAGGAATCAGGTATAGACAAGAGATGGCCCTTCAGATTCAAGAGGTGGCCCCCACAGATTCAAGAGGTGGCCCCCACCACGTGTGTGATGTGGCACTTTGTTCCGTGTGGCACTTTGTTCTGAGGGGAATGGATTCTAGAGGTGGCCCCCACAGATTCAAGAGGTGGCCCCCACCACGAGTGTGATGTGGCACTTTGTTCCGTGTGGCACTTAGTTCCATTCAGGATCAGGATTGGCCGAAGACTAGCACAATACAGGAGATACGAGATACAGGAATACAAGAATACAGGGGTCAGGTGATAAGTCAAACCATAACTGGGGACAGGTGGTATAATATGAGTCAGTGACAAGTAGTAGCATGTTGGGTGTCAGAAAAGTGGCGCGTCTCAGAAAAGTGGCGCGTCTCAGGAAAGTGGCGCGTCTCAGGAAAGTGGCGCGTCTCAGAAAGTGGCGCGTCTCAGGAAAGTGGCGCGTCTCAGGAAAGTGGCGCGTCTCAGAAAGTGGCGCGTCTCAGGAAAGTGGCGCGTCTCAGGAAAGTGGGCAGAATGCGGAAATGTGGGCAGAACGCGGGAAAGTGGGCAGACGCGGAAAAGTAGGCAGACGCGGGAAAGTGGGCAGACGCGGGAAAGTGGACAGACGCAGAAAAGTAGGCAGACGCGGGAAAGTGGGCAGACGCGGGAAAGTAGGCAGACGCGGGAAAGTGGGCAGACGCGGGAAAGTGGACAGACGCAGAAAAGTAGGCAGACGCGGGAAAGTGGGCAGACGCGGGAAAGTAGGCAGACGCGGGAAGTGGGCAGACGCGGGAAAGTAGGCAGACGCAGAAAAGTAGGCAGACGCGGGAAAGTGGGCAGACGCGGGAAAGTAGGCAGACGCAGAAAAGTAGGCAGACGCGGAAAGTAAGCTAACTTTTGAGGGTTGAGTTTTGTTTACAATCATGAAATAATATCCAAGTCTTGGCGAGTAGAATTACTCGCCTAACAATGTTCCTTGCTGTGCCCAACGAAGGGAGGTTCGGCCCCAATCCAAAAGGAGGGTACCGGCCCTAAGTCTTGCCGCCGGAGAAGAACGCGGCCCCAAACCAAAAGGAGAGGCCGGTCTTCACAAGAGATGGAGGTTGATGGTGCAAGTATAGTTTTCTTGCCAAAAATGGGATTTTGCAAACATGGTTGCGGGGAGCGACGGGTTGGCTAGAATGAAAGAGCTTGCCGAGGAGTTGATATTGGTGGGGTTCGTGGTGTCCAAGGAGTTGTAGGTGGTGGTGGAGATGGTGGTGAAGTTTTGGTGGTGGAAATGGGTTCTTGGTGTTTCTTGGTGGAGAAGAGGTTGAAGAAGGTGATATGGGGGTGTTGTGGTTGTTGGAAAAGGAGTAGAAGATGGAGAAGAAAGAGGTGGTGGTGTGGGTGGTGAAAATGGAGGTGGAGTAGGTGGAGTATATGGTGACCAAAGGAGGGAGAAGGAGTTTCTCTCCTTGCTCTCTGTTGGAGGCTGCAGGAAACAAAGAAGAAGAAGAAGAAGAGAAAATGAAAGAGAGAGAGAGAGAGGGAAGGGGTATTTATATCAAGAGAGGTAATGATTGGAGGTTTGACTTTTGGATGCCAAAAGAGACCAATGTCTCCCACTCAAACGCAGCCCACAAAGGGAAGCTTGCGTTTAGGCCAAAATGAGCCAAATGCGGGAATGAAAGTGGCGTTTCAAGGGGGAAGCAAAGCTGCGTTTCACAAAAGGACAAAAAGGCATGATGAATTGATGGGAGTGAGTTGCAGCACAATAAATGAAGTATGGGGAGAGGTGAGGAGAGGATCTTTGCATTAAATGCAAGATCCGAGGATGGTGAAGCTGGCGTTTGAGAAATGGGAAAAAGACAAGGTGGTAGGTATGGGCAATATCCTCGGTATCTGGGAAAATGCAGAAAACTCCGGGAAAGCCCAAAAATGAAATAGCTCGGAATGTTTCCCAAAAATTCTCAAAAATCATAAATATTATAAAATGATTTTTGGTGAAAATCGGTTTTCAAAGATTCAATCTCATTTTCAAGTTAAAAATCCTGAAGTCAACCGTCAATCTCGGTATACACCGGATTGGCCGGATTTTGATAAAATCTGATAAATCCCAGAAAATGCATTTGGATAGAAAATAGGATTTTAAGAAATAATGTCTAAAGACACTTCTGGAAATTCCAAACCGTTTGTAAATTAAAAATCCGGGAATCGGTCAACGGTACTGGCCAACACCGGTTTTGAAGATTTACAACTTAATTCAGGAAAATTCCAAAAAATCATATAAAATCCAGAATATTGGAAAATAATGTTTAAAACTGAAATCGGTCCAATCGGAACACCAGAATGTCCAAACCGAGCAATACTCTGGGATCGGGCCTTCGGTTCAAACTAAGGTTGACTCCGAATCCACGAATCCAGATCCAAGACAAAACGATCATATAAATAATTCATAATACAAAACAATTACAAGAAGTAAATCGAAAAATACGGTCGAAAAATCTGAATACGCAACTAAGTACGTATTCCGGGAGCGGGGTGTTACACTGTCTCTCTTTCTCTTGTTGTTTAAATTGCTAGATGCAGAGCTCACCCCGCGTCCAAGCAATTCCTTAACGCGATCTTCGCGTTCTTAATATTTGATAACTCGATCCTCGCATTCTTATATTAACGTGACGCGGAGCTCATACCCGCGTCTGCGTTCTTCTCGTGTCATGGCTTAAACGCGGGTCTCAACCCTGGGTTTGTGAAAATCTACACGACGCGACTCCCGCGTCTACGACTCTCGTATCTTCATTCTCTCTCCTCCTTTTTATTGAAACGCGTTTCGCGTTGGTTTCCTGAATTCCAGAGATCGGGGATTTCACAGTATTTTTCGTATTTAGGCGAGTGTTCTCGCTTTCCTTTTGACTTCCCCTTTCATCGGGTCGACTTGCATTATTCATGATTTGTGCTGTTTGGAACTAACACTTTCTGCAGGTACCCTTGACTTCGGGCCTAACCTCTGGGTACAACCTTTGTGATTTAAAGACCTCTGGACTTTCTCTATGCTACGCCTAGTAGGCGGACCTAGTGTCAACACTTTATTGTTTACTCCGTTCGAGTGTAGTTACCCCATGAGCATGGCTTCCCCGTGAGCGGTAGTATGGCGTTCATACGCTTGCTGCGACACGTGTGTCTAGTTACGTTGCGAGCGGTAATCACGCCGAGCGTGATAGCATTTAGTATTGTACATTAGCTTCGCTCCAGCTTGCTCAGCTCTGCTTGATTGTGCTCAACTATTACTCTATCACTTTCCAAGTACATGCTTGATATGTTAACACTTGACATGCTATTACTTGATACTTATCATCTACATGCTAATACCTGCACCTGTCTGTATCACTTGACAACTGATGTGTCATCACTTGACACCTGACTTGGTACTACTTAACACTTGCTCCTTATTATGACATGACTTATCACTTGCCTCCCGTCATATTAATACTTGACCTGTGATTATCACATTTACAGAAATCTCGTACCTATTATCTTGTATTATATATAACGACATGTACTTCTGTTATACATGTACTCATGTACTCTTGAATTCCTGATCATGTTCTGCTCCTGCTATTCCTGTAAATTGATAAGATAACTTGCACCCAGTTTGGGAAAAACTGATGGGTCCTGAATAATCGTGTTCATGGTGGTCTTATCGAGTCACGCGTGACCACATACTTGAGGGATCACCTGGCAGCCACCAGGGATTCTGTGGGGTGTGCTGGCACCCCTACTCCTGTTTATTCCTGCCGGGTATGCACACGCCCTAGGCCGTTTCTATGGGATCTGCGATACTCTATTCCTGTTCGGACGTAAATAAGTCCCGGTACCTAGCGGTATGTTCTGGCTCAGCACCGGATACTCCTGGACCGTTGTCCCGGGCATGTATGGGGCCCATCCTAAACATAATTCGTCGAATTTCATCAGTTTTCAAATAACTTGCTCTATAAGTTGTAAGTGAAAGTATGCAGAATGGGACGCATACTGAAGCCTATAACTTAGACAACTCCAATTAAAATAAGATACTAATATACAATTTATTGTGCTGTTTTGTAACTGGGGTTGTGTGCGCTTGGATTACGGTGACATGGGATAAAGGTATTTAGATGAGGGTTTTCTTGTTTGGATTATTCCTTCGATGTACTAGTCTCATGCAGCCATGACCTAAGCATGTACTATCAGTTTTGCTCGTAATCAGTTTTATTCGATTTTATTAGTTTTGTCGATTTTATGTTAGTTTAGGAGATATCTGGTGTTGCCTTATCTACTTTATTCATCGCCTCGTTACCTGCTCTTATCATCTTATATCATACATGTTCCCGGCTTGATATCGATTACTATCTCTCTACTTGATCCTGCATGCTAGTGCTCACGACACGATTTTCAATGCATATTTATGACTTGGATTTATCGATACACACGTGCTTATCTCAGCACGTCATTTGGCTTTCGCATCACCACTCGCCAGGGAGTTCTGACTCCTTTGAATCCTCATGTTCAGGTTTTGGAGCTTGGAGCTTATAGATTCTGTCAGTTGCTGATCAGAGTAGCGCAGCTGAAGCGTGGATCCCCAGTAGACAGTCCAGAGCCCCATCCTTCCGGGCCCCTTTGCGTGTCTCTCGAGTTTTCCTCCTGTAAACTCATGAGCGCCCCTTGTATTGTTCATATTTGTATGCCCCTTTGTATTCTCGCATTTAGGCCTATTGATAATGTAATATTCTTGTAATATTTGTCACATCTGGTGATAACCTTGTAATTGTACTCATATATTGGAATGTATAAAGCATCACTTACTTCCGTACTCTGATTCTTGCCGTACTGATGCTTAGCGTATATACGTGAAGGTATTTCTGACCTGCGTATATACGTCGCAATAACGTCTCCGTACCCGGATTGGGGCGTTACATTTTTCCCAGATGTTTCATATTCTTTTCCCAAAAATGCGGGAACAAATCCACTTGCCTGACATATTAAGAGCAAACACCCCAAACACCAACCACGACAAACCCAAATTAGCACTTTGGGTGGCACTTTGGTACTTTTAGTTATAATCATGCAACAAGTAAAATAAATTTAGTAAAGTTTCTTATTCAGTGTGAACAGCCTTAAGATGATGCATCTATAGATTATAATAGAATCACTCATAATCCTGATTATCAGCCGGTAAGTAGGAACACTATAAGATCAGAAATGTTTAAAGTATTTGAAGAACAAAAATAAATATTAGTAACAGTTTTATCATCTTTGCCCCATAAAATTGCACTCACTTCTGATTGTTGGGAAGTCCTAAACGGCTGCCATTATATTGTTATTACTGCGCATTTTATTGATTCTGATTGGGTTTTAAATAAAAAATTATCGATTTTAAAAAGTTTCCTCGTCCTCATAATACTTTAAATCTTAGTAATATTATAATGCGTGTTGCTAGAGAATATAAAATTGATTCTAAAATTTTTACTGTTTTATTTGATAATGCAAGCGAAAATGCTGTAGTAGTTGAGATTTTAAAAAATTATTTAAAACCCGTTTTAAATGAAAAAAAATTCCATATTCAATGCGTTTGTCAGATTATTAACTTGTGTGTACAAGATGGTTTAAAAATTAATTAATGATTATATTAAAAAACTAAGAGATATTATTATATTTATTAAAAATAGCGGCCCAAGAAGGCAAACCTTCAGACAAATTTAATCGGGCATAGGGTTACCTGCTAAAAATTACCTCAAGATGTAAGAACTCATTAAAACTCAACACATCATATATTGAGTAAAGCAATTTCTTACAAGGAGGCAATAAATAGGTTTATTGTTGTAGAATTGCCTAACTGTTTTATTTCCGGTGAGGAATGGAAAATTCGCGAATGGATTTGTGAATTTTTAAAAAGATTTGAAAGAATATCAAAATTATTTTCTGGTATTTATTACCCGACGACAAGTATAATATTTTATGAGTTAAATAAAATAAGTCAAATATTTTCAGAATGTAGAAATATTGATTTATAAGAGAGATTATTGCTCCCATGGAGAAAATTTTAATAAATATTTTAAAGAATTTCCTTTTATCTTTTATTTTGTGGCTATTATGGATTCTAGGATTAAATTTAACGGATGTAAATTTTTACTTGAAAATTTTTATGAAAGGATGGATTATGAGGATAGTTCTGCTCTAATGTGGGCAGATATTGATTCTTCTATAAAATAAGTTATATGATTTTTATGAAATAACTTACGAATATAAATAATCTTCTTCAACTCAAAGTTCTTCAACCTCTAATAGTAGAAGTTTATTATTTTCTGGTCTTTTATCAGCTTTCATAAAATTCTAGAACTTCTGACTCTCTAAATGAACTTCATTATTATATACAACGTGCTGTGACTCCTGAGATTGATCAAGACTTAGGATTTGAAAATTTTAATATTTTGACATGGTGGAAACCACAGGCATCAACTTATCTTGTGCTTTCCATCATGACATGTGATCTATTAACTCCTCCGGCATCTACAGTTGCTTCGGAGTCTGCTTTTAGTAGAGGTGGTCGAATGCTGATTGATACGAAGAACCGTCTGGCATCAGATGGGATCGAGATGACAATATGCAAAAAGAATTGGTTGAATGCAAAAAAGAGAAGTCAAAATAAAATAATTGATGATCTCATCAAAGAATCTCCAGGAGACTCCTTGAAGATAAATGAAGACTTGAATTTTTTTATTTATGATTGATAAATTGTTGAAGAATGAAGACTTGTACTTTTTTTGTATAAATGATAAATTTGAAAAAAAATTTGGTTTATACTTCAATTGTATTTGTATCAATTATCCATTTTATTGGATCATTAATAAAAATATATATTTTCATTTCACGCCTTGTAATATTTTTTGCTATTTTTATCCCAACTTGTTAAGTATTTTTTGGGAACTTTTAAGATTTTTTTAAGCTTTTTTTGAATTTTTAAAGGTTTTTAAAGGTTTTTATGTTTTTATTTTTTTCCTTAATTGTCGGGTCGGCCCGTGTCTGGCCCGGGGCACCCGAGCCTTGGGCCTATGTCCGGGCTCCATTTATGGAACCTGAGCCAGGCAGGGCTGCCTGCCTTATGGCCGGGTAGGCCGACCTGGGCCGTGTCCGCGCGGGTTTGGCCCGGCACGGTCCAATTGACACCCCTAGTCGCATTGATGCATTGAGCTAGTTGAAGAGAAACTAAAATGTTCTGTTTAGATCTGTATTGTTCAGTAATAGTGTTTCATTATATTCCCCTCGTAAATGCCTCATTCTCTCATCAGATAAATAATTTTAACTAGTGCATGCAGCTTTATAGAATCTTGTTGTAGTAGAACAAACATTTTGACCCATGATGAGATTATTTTGACTAAGATGTGTATTTTGAGGAAAAAGGAGGAAAAAGTGTAAGTTGGAAAACTTTTTTTTTTACTTTTACCCTTGTTTCGATGGTAAAAGTACAAATGGGATGCAAATCTCACGTGCACATTTTTTCAATCTCATTTCCCATTTTTACATTCTCATTTTCCCACTTGCAGGCTGTTACAGTTATTTTTTTAATATTTTATATTAAAATAGTAATATTTAATGGAAAATTTTGCGACAGCCACTTATTTTGCCTAATAATTAGAAAAAAAACTCAGCTTCATAATTTTGTTCGCTGCAGTCTCATCCACATCAGCATAAACTGATTTCTTTCAACCACCACTTCTTTATATATTTTTTTCTTTACCTTCTCTATTACCCCCGACACTGCTCTCCTCTTAACCTTTACCCTGTTACAGAGTTATTCGCGGGTCGACCTATACAGTCAGGTCACCGTGGGGGTTGGAAAGGAGAGGCCCCCTCTCGGGTCGAGGGAGGAGCCCTTGGAAAAAAATTTTGGGATCAAATTTTTGCAGATCTCGTTTGTTAATGCTTGCAATGATTTTTTTTATGTTCAAATCTGAAAGTATTAGAGATAATTTGATGTCAGTGAAGGGGAGTCTACTGATGTTGGCGATGCTGATATGAGGATTGCGACTCATGATCGCAATCCTCTATGAGGACTGACTCAGAAATAAAACATTTTGTGAGGACGCGATCATGGTCATATCCACAAAAACTAAAACATAGGGTATTTTGTGCGGACTCCAGTCCTCTTTAACAATTGCGATCATGGTTCTAATCCTCATAAAAATTCAAATATAGGATATTTTTGTGAATATTGTATTCGTGGTCACAGTCCTAATAAAGAGGACTGTGATCATGATCACAATCCTATAAAGTCTCAGAAATATGATATTTTTGTGAGGACTGCTATCATAAATAGTGCATTTTGTGAGGACTACGATTATGATCGCAATTCTCAGAAATATGGCTGCGATCATTTTTGAGGACTACAATCATAGTCGTAATTCTCAGAACTAATGTATTTTTATGAGGACAGTGATCATAGTCGCAGTCCTCTATACTATGTTCATTTTGTGAGGAGTGCAATCATAGTCGCAATCTTTAAAAATTGGGTATTTTTGAAACACTCCATTTTTTGAAGTGATTACTTAGAGCTATTTTCGTCTTTCACTACTAATGAGCGCTTCGGCGCTTGAGACATATGCGCACATCCTTACTTTAAAAAAGAGATGGCTGAAGCGAATAAAATTATGCGATTGAGTTTTTTCCTGATTATAGTTTGACTTAGACGGCTGAAATGAAATGTAACACCCCAATCCCGGAATACGTACTTAGTTACTTATTCAAATTTTTTAATCATATTTTTTTGATTTACTTTCCATATTTGTTTTAGTTTTATGATTATTTTAAGACTGTTTTGCATTGAATCCAGATTCGTAAACTAGGAGTCAGCCCTAATCTGAACTAGGGACCCAATCCTAGTATACTGATTGATTTGACCATTCTGATAGTCAGATTTCATCGATTACAGTTTTAAACACTGTTTTCTAATATTTTGTATTTTTCATGATTTTCTGGAATTTTTCTGAATTTAATTGTAAAATCTTCAAAACCGGTATCGACCGGTACCGTCGATCGATTCTTAAAATTTTAATTTACAAACATAGTTGAATTTTAAAAATTATTTTCACATTATCTCTTAGAATCATATTTTTTTTATCTAAATGTATTTTTTTGAATTTTTCTGAATTTATCAGAATTTGACCGGATTTGGTTTCGACCGGTGTCGCTAGTTGATTCCATGATTTTTATTTTGAAAACAGGATGAATTTCTTGAATCTGATTTCACCGCGTACCTTAAAATAATATTGACTATTTTTTAAAAAATTCAGGACATTTTTGAATTACTTTATTTTTCGTTCCAGTGTATTCGGTCTTTTCCCAGATCCGAAGTTTCGGTCGGATATTTTCTTTTTTTCTTTTCCTTTTTCTTTTCCTTTCCATTTTCCTTTCTTTTATTTCCTTTCCTTCCTTTTTCTTCCACAACCTTCCACAACTTCTACCACCTTCCCCCCAAAATATCTTCCCTTTCTCTTTTTTATTTCCTTCTTCTTTCTCTTTCCTTCCCTTTTTTTCTTTCTTCTTCCTCGCACAGCCGACGCTAGTGCCAGCCAATCTCCCCCTCCCGCTCTCAAAATTATACCTCCCTCTTTCTCGGTCTCTTTTGATTGCACACATTTATTGTATTATTCTTTATTACATATCCACATTTATCATGTAATAAATCTGCTAAATTTCTTGTCTTAAATGTCTATTTTGACGAAGATAATCATGGGGAGAAAGAGGATAAAATCAAATTAATATCAGTTAAATTCAGATTTAACTAGATCTATTTGTTTAGAGGAGGATGATCCAAATTCAGTTGGTTAAATTCAGTTTTTGGTGAATCAAGTGGTTAAAGCTAAAGATCAACTGAGGATAACGTCAAATACAGAGTTCAAATTCAAAGGGATAAATGGATGAGAGAAGATCAACGGATGAGATGAAGCAATTTTGACTCAGATTCTGGCTGGATATATTTTAGTATTTGAATCATAACTTTCTTTACCAAAACTCAAATCTGATGATTAAAGATGATCCAGACAGAGAACTTACAGGGCTACAACTCTTAAGTTGATCACTATTTCTAATTCTGTCATTTGATAAGTTATATTAAGCAATCAATACGCCAATAAGTTGCAGATCAGAACTAAATATCCACATCAAATCAAGTTTGAAAATAAGGAGAGGAGTCAAATTCAGAAATAATCAACTTCCTTTATCTTCATACTCCTCTACCCTCTGCATTTCTCCTATAAATACCTGCAATCTCAAAGGCAAAAAGGGATGACCAAGTAGAGATAGATTTTAGGCCAGTTTTTCATTCTTTTTAGTGTAAGTTTTTATTTTCTATTTATGTAATTTTTATTTCTTTGTAAGCATAGGTTAGACTGAGATTCATATAAGTAAGAGAGGGAGGCTTATGTTGAGAGTGACACCGATATACCCTCCTCCTTTCTTTCATCGTTTCTGCAAGCAATAAAAGGTAACTTTTTTTACGTTCGTCTTTACTTTTGTTTTCTTCTTCTTCGTTTTACTTTTCCTCTTTTAGTTATGATGAGCATCCAATTGAATCTAGAAGCATCAATATAGCCATGTTTGCGTGAGTGCCATCGATATTTCATTATGATGTTCTCCTCCTCAAGATTCCGTATCATTTCATTCTTATTCATCTTGATGATGTAATGTGAATGGGGACTGAGCTCGATCTTATGGGGTATGCGTTGATCGCCTCCGAAGTAAGGTAAAACATACAAGGGTTTCAGGTAAGTCATCAACCAAAGGAGGTAAGTTTTTTTTAGGTTTTCTTTTCTTTTAATTTTAGTGTAAATTACCAACACCAGAATCTTCCAAAATTTTTCACTCTTTTTCAATTCTTTGTACATATCCACTTCCAATTCTCCACCTTCTCTATCTATCACTTTCTTCCTAACTTAACTTTAACTCCATTTTTCTCTTTTATTTTTAAGAACTAAAAGAAGAATTGTAACCATTCTTTGTATCATAAAAGAGAACTTGCTAAAAAACTTTCATCGCTAGTCTCTCCTTGTGGATCACGACCCGAATAGCCACTTGCTATCGCTGTAGTATTGAGAACTTGCACATTTTATTCTTGTAGTTCTGAAATTCTATATTTTTGTGTGCAGATAGAACCTCAATCAAATTTTGGCACCATTACTGGGGAGGGACGGTAAGTAATTCTATTTTTAGTTTACATTTTTGGTTAACTTTCTTCTTTGTTCTTGGTGTACAGATTTAACAAACAAGAAATTGTTGCTACAGTGAACATATAAGTGGCCCTAGACCTGCTCAAAAAAGCAGAGCTCAGAAGCCCTTAGATTTACTACATTCCTGTGGCAATCTGAGTGAACTACTAACCTGTATTTTCTGCAGGTTGGCTAAATTGCATAGTTTAATCTCTGTAGCATTTATTTCCTTATTTGACTCACTGTATATACATTTCTAACACAACAGTAAATAGTTGATTGTAAATGCTAAAAATTGAAAATCACCTAGAGGGGGGTGAATAGGTGATAATGCTAATCAATGCACAATTAAAAATTTATGATGCAACAAACACTCAAAATAAGTGAATATAGCAATGAATGTAGAGAGCAAGTAATAAGAACAATGAAAGTAGAGCAAGAGATAAGAGCAAGTAAACCAAACGCAAACACCGAGAATTTTTCCGAGGTTCGAGCACCCAGCTCTACGTCCCCGCCTTCCCCAGAAGGATTTCTAACCACTATAACTTCACAAAGATGTTACAAATACACCGGAGTACCCAACTCCACAATCTCAAGTACAAGTTCTCTCTTGGCAGTCAAAAGACCACAAACTCTCTTTTGCAAAACTCTCTTCCCTTATAAAAATCCTTGTAGAACAATGAGTAGGAATGAAGCTCTTGTGTGTAAGGAGAAAAGAAGAAGAAATCAGAGAGTTCTTGAAAACAATTCAGAAAATGAGAGAGAATTTTCAGCACAAAACCAAGAAACTAAGCTCTTTTGAATGCCTTAAACTTTTGAAACTTTTGCAAATTTTTCTTGTAATCAACCTCTCCCTAAACACCCTATTTATAGTAGAGGGCTAGGGTTAGAAGATAAAACTCACTTAAGGCTAATGAGGAAGTATTAGGATCAGTAAATGTCATTTAAACCCTTTTTAGAAAGAAAAAGACAAAAACAAATCTGCTTAGAAAACTAACTGTTACTGTTCAAACGGCACATTCGGTCGACCGGCCGGTCGACCGAAGTACAAAAATAAGAGCCGTTGCCGGCTCTCGGTCGACCGCACGGTCAGCCAAAAAATACAGAGAGCAAATGTATTGCAGTCAGGCAGGGTTCGGTCGACCGCACGGTCGACCGTGAAAACGTGCACACGGATACGCACTGCTGCTAGAACCTCGGTCGAATGGGTCTGTCGACCGGATTGACCTGACACAGGGTCGGCCGACCGGACGGTCGACCGGCGCAGGTCAAAAGTCAAGAACAGAAACAGATTTTGAAGGGAATTAAAATAAACAAAGTATGTTTTGAATAGGGATATATATAAAACATAAAAATGAGTTTGTAGGCAGAAGATTGTATACAAAAACATTTTGTACATATTATAGGAAATATTTTTGGAAATAAGATGTGTGCAAAAATGTGTATGATAGAGCTTCAAACCTATTCACTATTCTTTAACAAAACTATAAAACTATAAACAAATCTAATGAATTATCTTGCGCAATTTTGAAGTCTTGAGACATGCAATGCCTTGCTAGAGCCTTCTCTTCTATGTTCCTTCCTTGATGTGCAAAACGCCTTCTTTGCTTCATGAACCTAGAAGTACTTGCAATAGCTAAGCAATGGCCTCCAAATATGGTACTAACCTGAAACTTATCTTAAACAAACCAATTAGTACCAAATAGCTCTTATTTGTTTTGTTATCATCAAAACTCTAAACAAATGGAGAGTGTAACCTTTTGGGCCAACAATCTCCCCTTTTTGATGATGACAAAACAAATAGGCTATAAACAAAAATATAGGGGTGAAGAAAACCCCCCTCAAATTATGCTATATTAAACAAACAAAACAATGTAATTTGTAATTTGCAAGTAAACATCATGAAACCAAAAACCATAAATACCATGAGATATAAAACACTTGCAAAACACTTAAACTCAAATTACAAGAATTCATGAAAACATATCAAAAACTAAAAACATATATAAACTCATATGGAACCAAAACCATATGAACTCATATTTCCATACATAAACTCATATAAACTCATATGGAACCAAAACCATATGAACTCATATTTCTATACATAAACTCATTCCCCCCTTTTTGTCATACATCAAAAAGGGTTAAGAAAACATTTTTATTCAATAACACAAACATTAAGTTCACCACAAATGAATGAAAATCTAGCAAAATCAAGTGGTTTAGTGAAAATATCGGCAAGTTGCAAATCCATAGAAACATAATCAATATCTATATCTCCTTTCTCAAAATGATCTCTAAGAAAGTGATATCTAATCTCAATGTGCTTGGTCTTACTATGTTGATTTGCATTCTTAGTCATGTGTATAGTACTAGTATTATCACAAAATATTTTTATATGGTTATAATGCAAATCATAATCAAGGAGAGTATGTTTCATCCAAAGGACTTGTGCACAACAAGCCCCCGCGGCAACATACTCCGCCTCGGCGGTTGAGAGAGCTACGGAATTTTGTTTCCTAGAGGACCATGAAACAAGACAATTACCAAGAAATTGACATGTCCCACTAGTACTCTTTCTATCTACTCTACAACCCGCATAGTCGGCATCCGAATAACTCGTCATTGAGAAATCTCTGGTTTTCGGATACCATAGACCCATTCCAATTGTGCCCTTAATATAATGAATGATGCGTTTAACCGCAATAAGATGGGACTCTTTGGGACACGATTGAAATCTAGCACAAAGACACACATTAAACATTATGTCCGGCCTACTTGCCGTCAAATACAAAAGACTACCTATCATGCTTCTATACAATTTAATATCAACATTTTTACCTTGGTCATCCTTATCAAGCTTGGTTGTGGTTGCCATGGGAGTGTTGCAAACTTTAGAGTCGTCAAGTCCAAACTTCTTTATGAGTTCCTTTGCGTACTTGGCTTGACATATGAAGTTCCCATCTTGTAATTGCTTTGATTTGGAGTCCAAGAAAGAAATTCAATTCACCCATGGAAGATATTTCAAACTCACATTGCATAACCTTTTCAAACTCCTTGCATAAAAACTCATTAGAAGATCCAAAAATTATATCATCAACATAAATTTACACAATTAAAAAGTCATTATCAACATGCTTAGTAAAAAGAGTTGTGTCTACTTTGCCTTTAACAAAATCATTTGAAATGAGAAAACTAGAAAGCCTTTTATACCAAGCTCTTGGAGCTTGTTTCAATCCATACAAAGCTTTATCAAGTTTAAAAACAAAATTAGGATGAACATGATCAACAAAACTGGGAGGTTGTTCAACATAAACTTCTTCATTTATAAAACCATTCAAAAATGCACTTTTCACATCCATTTGAAAAAGTTTAAAATTTTTAAAAGATGCAAAAGCTAGTGTCATCCGTATGGCTTCAAGCCGTGCTACGGGTGCAAAGATCTCCTCAAAGTCAATTCCCTCAACTTGAGTGTAACCTTGGGCCACTAACCTAGCTTTATTCCTATTGACATTACCGGACTCATCCATCTTGTTTCTAAAGATCCACTTAATACCAATTATCGGTCTATCGTGGGGCCTAGGAACAAGGTGCCAAACTTGGTTGCGCTCAAATTGATTGAGTTCCTCTTGCATGGCTAGCAACCAATATGAGTCCGCCTCGGCTTCGAGGATGCTTTTAGGTTCAAAGTGAGAAATGAAAGCAAAGTTACCACATAAGTCATGGAGCTTGGAGCGAGTTGTTACCCCTTTAGAGACATCACCTAAGATGAGTTCCTTGGGTTGGTTTGTAGCGTATCTCCAGTCTTTAGGAAGCGGTTGAGAGCTTTCCTCTTTATCCTCTTGAACGTCACCAATTAGTTCTTGCTTATCATCTTGAGCGGGTGAGTCCTTCAAGGATAGTCTCTCCATGTCTTCACCTAATGGGTCAATCTCTACAACATTCTCAACAACCACATTAGATTCTTCAAATTTAACATGCATGGATTCTTCAATGGTAAGTGAAGATCTATTGAATACTCTATAAGCTTTGCTAGTAGTAGAATATCCAACAAAGATTGCTTCATAAGCCTTAGCATCAAATTTACCCAAGTTATCTTTAGTATTCAAAACAAAACACTTGCATCCAAAAACTTTGAAATATGCAACATTAGGTTTTCTAGAATGATACATTTCAAAAGATGTTTTGAAAGAATTTTTACACAAATAAATACGATTTGAAATATAGCATGCGGTGTTTACGGCCTCGGCCCATAAATATTGAGGGAGGTCATATTCACTTATCATGGTCCTAGCCATCTCTTGAAGTGTTCTATTTTTTCTTTCTACAACTCCATTTTGTTGTGGAGTCCTAGGACATGACATTTCATGCTTGATTCCCTTTTCATCACAATAAGTCATGAAGAGTTGGTTAACAAACTCACCACCTCTATCACTCCTTATTTTCAAAATCGAAAACCCTTTTTCTTTTTCAACCCTTTTTTGAAAAATCTTGAAATGAGAAAAAGTTTGATCTTTGAGTTCCAAAAAGAAAACCCAAGTAAAACGGGAAAAATCATCAACTAAAACAAATGCAAATCTACTACCATTTAAGCTTTAGTTTTAGTTGGTCCAAAAAGATCCATATGAATTAATTCTAATGGTCTAGTTGACATGATATCCTTGATTGGTTTGAAGGAAGACTTGGTTTGTTTCCCAAGTTGGCATGCACCACAAATGCGGTCTTTCTCAAACTTCAAGCAAGGTATACCGTTCACCAATTTCTTAGAATTAATCCTAGAAAGATGGTCAAAAGATGCATGTCCTAATCTTCTATGCCAAAGCCAAGAATTTTCATCAAAACTAAATTAAGCATTTAGTAGAACAATCTAAATTAAGCATGTCAATGATATAAACATTATTGTCACGAAAACCAGTGAGAATACAATCATTGATTTTAACATCAAAAATCTTGCAAGAAGAATCATCAAAAATAACTTTAAGTCCACAGTCACAAAGTTGACTAATACTAAGCAAGTTATGCTTCAAACAGTCAACAAGAGCTACATTTTCTATAATAGGAGATGCACCAATTTGAATGTTACCTATACCGATGATAGTTCCCTTGGAGTCATCCTCGAAGGTGACAGTGCCACCTTCCATGTACCTTGATAGGGTTGTAAAGTTATTGATGTCTCATGTCATGTGTCTTGAACAACCACTATCAAGGTACCACCGCTCCTTACGTCTTGGAGTCTTGGTGTGTACCTACATCAAATAATTTAGGACTTGATTTTGGTACCCACATTTTCTTGGGTCCTAAAGAGTTAGTGCCATGAACCCAAACAAGATTATTTGATCTATTTACTTGGTCATAACAAAACTTAGCCAAATGTCCATTTTTACCACAATAAGTACATCTATACACTCTACCATATCTAAAAGCATAGTGAGCGTGAGACTTGTGAGCACGTGTGGATTTAGCATGAGTGTGGTGTGAAGTGTGAGCATGAGGAATCTTAACATGAGAATCTTTAGCATGAGAGGTGTGCTTTTTAGAAAACATTTCTTCAATTTTCTTAGTGTTAAAAGCACAATCCTTCAAAACCTTTTCAAAGTCAACAATTCTAGTTTTTAGAGAAGAAATTTCTTTTTCATCAATCTTAGGAAATTTTGCTTTACATGCAACTTTGTAAGCACTAAATTCATTTTGAGTAGAAATGAGATTTGAGAAAATTTCATCTTTTTCTCTAGAAATAATAGCAAGTTGATTTTTAAGAAAAGCAACTTCCTTTTCTAATTTAGAGCATTCAATCTTTTTATTATCGTAGGTTTCAGAGAGTTCAACAAAAGCATGTACAATAACTTCTTTGCTTAATTCATTATCTTCATCATGAGGTTGTGGGGTTACCTTTGGTGTGTTTGCCATGAAACACATGTTCACCGTGTTCACTCGTCTTCGGATTCGCTTTCCGAATCCCATGTCGCTTTGTAGGCTTTCTTTTCAACCGGCTTCTTTGGCTTGAAGGAGGAAGTCATCTTCTTCTTGAACTCTGGGCAATCCGCCATGATATGTCCGGGCTTTCGGCAATTGTAGCAAATAATTCTTCTCTCCTCTTTACCTTCAAATTTTCTTCGGAAGTTGAGCTTGTTCTTCCGGTACATCCTTTTGACATTTCACACAAGAAGGGAGAGCTCCTCATCTTCTTCTTCATCTTCTTCATCGTCCTCAAGAGTGGATGAAGACTTGAAGGCTATGGACATCTTCTTTAGCGGAGCGGCCTCTTTTCTTGCCTTCTTTTCCATCTCATGGGTTTTTAAGTTCCCAATGAGAATAATGAGGTCCATTTCATCCTTGTCGTTCAATTCTTTCAAGGTGGTGGCCTTTATCTCCCATGATGAAGGAAGAGCCCGAATCACTTTTCGCACCTTTTGGTCATTGGAGATATCATCACCTAAAGAAGAAAGAGTATTAGTGATTTTAGTAAACCTTGTAATCATGCAATCAATGAATTCATCATCAATCATTTTAAAAGATTCATATTGGGACCTCAAGAGATCTATCTTAGCTCTCTTGACTTGTGATGTCCCCTCGTGTATGACCAACAAATGTTGCCAAATCTCATAAGCGGATTGGCAATGAATTACCCGTGTAAGGTCATCCTCATTCAAGGCGGTTAGGAGGGAGTTTTGGGCCTTGGAGTTAGCCTCATATTCTCTAAAGGTAAAGTCGGTCCATGTGCTTTCATCACTGTCGGGTGCAACATAGGGTTTGGTCAATGATTTAGCAACTAGGCTACCTAAAGATTGTAAGAAAATAGTCATCCTAACCTTCCAAATAGGGAAATTGAGTCCATCAAATTTAGGAGGGGTTTTGATGTTAACGGCCATGTTTACTAGTGAATGAATGGATGAATGCAAATGTTGATTAGCAAATTTTAAGGATCTCTCTAAGGATGTTAAGCCAAACCTAAAGTCCAAGCTCTAATACCAATTGAAAATCACCTAGAGGGGGGGTGAATAGGTGATAATGCTAATCAATGCACAATTAAAAATTTATGATGCAACAAACACTCAAAACAAGTGAATATAGCAATGAATATAGATAGCAAGTAATAAGAGCAATGAAAGTAGAGCAAGAGATAAGAGCAAGTAAACCAAACGCAAACACCGAGAATTTTTCCGAGGTTCGAGTACCCAGCTCTACGTCCCCGCCTTCCCCAGAAGTATTTCTAACCACTATAACTTCACAAAGATGTTACAAATACACCAGAGTACCCACTCCACAATCTCAAGTACAAGTTCTCTCTTGGTAGTCAAAAGACCACAAACTCTCTTTTGCAAAACTCTCTTCCCTTACAAAAATCCTTGTAGAACAATGAGTAGGAATGAAGCTCTTGTGTGTAAGGAGAAAAGAAGAAGAAATCAGAAAGTTCTTGAAAACACTTCAGAAAATGAGAGAGAATTTTCAGCACAAAACCAAGAAACTAAGCTCTTTTGAATGCCTTAAACTTTTGAACCTTTTGCAAATTTTTCTTGTAATCAACCTCTCCCTAAACACCCCTATTTATAGTAGAGGGCTAGGGTTAGAAGATAAAACTCACTTAAGGCTAATGAGGAAGTATTAGGATCAGTAAATGTCATTTAAACCCTTTTTAGAAAGAAAAAGACAAAAACAAATCTGCTCAGAAAACTAGCCGTTACTGTTCAAACGGCACATTCGGTCGACCGGCCCGTCGACCGAAGTACAAAAATAAGAGCCGTTGCCGGCTCTCAGTCGACCGCACGGTCGGCCGAAAAATACAGAGAGCAAATGTCTTGTAGTCAGGCAGGGTTCGGTCGACCGCACGGTCGACCGTGAAAACGCGCACACGGATACGCACTGCTGCCAGAACCTCGGTCGAATGGGTCTGTCGACCGGATTGACCTGACACAGGGTCGGCCGACCGGACGGTCGACCGGCGCAGGTCAAAAGTCAAAAACAGAAACAGATTTTGAAGGGAATTAAAAATAAACAAAGTATGTTTTGAATAGGGATATATATAAAACATAAAAATGAGTTTGTAGGCAGAAGATTGTATACAAAAACATTTTGTACATATTATAGGAAATATTTTTGGAAATAAGATGTGTGCAAAAATGTGTGTGATAGAGCTTCAAACCTATTCACTATTCTTTAACAAAACTATAAAACTAGAAACAAATCTAATGAATTATCTTGAGCAATCTTGAAGTCTTGAGCCATGCAATGCCTTGCTAGAGCCTTCTCTTCTATGTTCCTTCCTTGATGTGCAAAACGCCTTCTTTACTTCATGAACCTAGAAGTACTTGCAATAGCTAAGTAATGGCCTCCAAATATGGTACTAACCTGAAACTTATCTTAAACAAACCAATTAGTACCAAATAGCTCTTATTTGTTTTGTTATCATCAAAACTCTAAACAAATGGAGAGTGTAACCTTTTGGGCCAACAAAAATGATTTAGACTTTGCATTTAGGCACGTGTCTATTTTATTACATTTTCTATTTACTGTTGAAGAGTGCTGGAGCCAAGGTATGTGTGCATAACATTTTGTATAAAGTTCATTCTTGTATGAAATATTGCTTGAGTATTATTTTTTCTATATACTTGTACACTGCACTAAATTGATTTAAGGGCTTGCCCTATAAACAAGATAAGGTGGGGAAGCCATTACTCTCTCTTAGCCCACAAACAATCTTCTCACTCACTAAACCAAGCCTAACTAAAACTGAGTAGACATTGGCCCTAGGGACATCTCAGACTCAAATAGGAGACTGACCTAAGGGGAAAGTTGATTTGAATCTGACTCTTGCTAAATCGGTGACTAAGGTTGGGGATTGAGGGGCGAAACCCCGAAGGCTGGTGGTTTGGCTTAATTAGGCCCGTCATTTTTGCACGGATACCTCCCACCAATCTTACCCCTACCTGGCCGATTAACTTGTGGTCAAATTCAGCAATATAACCCCGTCGACAGTCTAACCAGTTAGGAGTCGTCTAGGTCTAAGATTTACCCTAACTTAGGTTAGATTTTTTTCATTTTACTTTGTTTGTGTTTAACATTTCTGTGTGATATGGCTTATAACAATAATTTTTCCAATTTTAATGGTAATCCATATTACACCCTGACTCTTTTTCAAATATTACCAACCCGACATATCATAACTTTAACCAACCTAGTGTGCTGGTTTGGTCTTATCCGAATCAACATAACACATGCCCCAATCTTATGACCATAATTTTCAAAATAATTTCAGCTCTTCACAAAGTCAATGGGGATTCACCTCTCCGGAGTCCAATTTTCAACCAACTTGTCCTCCTTATCCACCTTGTCCACAATATTTCCAAGATTTATACTCAATTCCACCAGTTCAAAATAGAAAACCTTCAATCTTGGAAATGAATATGCGTGAGTCCAAGCAACAATCACAAAATCTGACGGGCTCACAATTTCACCACAAATTTCAAAATAAAACTTCACCTTTTCAAGTCCAATCGCAACAAAATGATGAACCAATCGACTATGAAAAGCTGTCAGAAGCCATGACTCAGGCTCAAATTGCTCGTAATCATGACATAGATCTAATGGTCCAAACTCTTCATTCTCACCGTTTGACCGTTTCTGATGTTGCTAACCATTTTGTTAGAGCCGAAGAATCATGTTGTTTTCAAAAATAAGATTCCATTTTAGCACACCCATTTGAACTTGCCCAAACTCCAAATTTTGAAAATGGTATTGACAGTTTGGCAAGTTATCCCTTTCCTGAAATTGAACTTGAAAATGAATATGATCCTGAACCTCAACTTGGTGATTCAATTCTACTTCCTGATTCAATAATGACTCCGGTGTCTTTACCTGATTTCAATCTTTTTCCCGAGTCAACATTGGATCTTGTGCCAATTTATCATGAAATTGAATCGCCAATCTTTTATGATCATCATATTGAACTTGACAAATTTCATACTTTTGAAAGTCCTATTGACAAATTGGCAAGTTCTCATTTTTATGAAATTGAACTCAATGAGAAATGTGACCTAGATTCTCCAATTTGTGATCCAGTTCAAATTCCTGAATCAATATTGACTCCTATTTTGTTACCCAATTTGAGTAATATTTTAAACTCAGTTTCAATTCCCACACCTGTCATTCTTGAACTTGAATCACTAATATTAAGTCACATTCCGTTGTTGGGAAATGATGTGTACTTGAGTTTCAACTTCTTGATTTGGACCCACTTCCTGAACCATTCTCGACTCCTGAACCCTTACTTGACTTAAGTCACTTTTCTGAGTCTATATTAGTTCCTGTACTTCCTAAGTCCAAATGAATCATTCCATCTTTTCACACTCCATTTTGGGACAAGAGTGTTGATAAAATTGACTCTGAAATTATTTGTGAAATTTGAAAATTAGATGGGGTAAAATTCTTAATAAAAATCATTCATATATACATTATTTTAGTGGGTTATATTAGGGAGGTTTCTGGTGGGTTCCTCCGAACTCCACGCAAATTCAATTGGGCCGCATTTCGTGGACCAATCAGACCACCCCGGAACCGCCACCTTAAGGTAATATTTTCCTTCCCTTTCTTTTTTTCATGCATCTATGCATTAATTCATACATTGAGGACAATGCATGAGATAGGTGTGGGGAGGGTTCTAACATAACTTAGGTTTTCCTTTTTTAAAAAATTATTATTTACATTTTCTTTACTTTCAAAAAACTTTTTGAAAATAGAAACAATATTTTGACATATTTTTTTGTAAGAAATTAAGTCAATTTTAAGGAATAGAATAATCATAATTGGGATTTCTTATACTTGGTCAAAATAATATTATTTGTTTGATTTTTAGGGTTAGGAAAATAATTTGTCAAAGTAATTTAGTTTTGATCTTTACCTTGATGAAATATGCGCACTTTATACACTTATACACTTAGGATTCAAAAACAAAGATTTTTATACCTTATAAAATATATATATATATGTATATCTATGAAAAATAAACAAATCTAATTATTGATTAGCTAGGTGCTTTGGCCTAAGCAAGCCTTGGTATTTATGCAAAAGATGATTAGATAAGTTTGAAAGAAAAAAGAAAAAAAAAGAAATATATATATATCTCTATAAAAAATCTTCTGATTAAGCTGGGTATTTGTGCCTCATAAAGCATAAGTATTCACGCCTAAAGTGGTTCATATAATAAAATTCTTAGTTTTGTGGCCTTGTTTGCTCGAGTCCTTAAGTCCTTGGGGTGTTTTCTCACCCGGTGTCCTAAGACCGTTTGGTTTGGGAGTCACCGATTAAAGGCTTATTATATGGGCAGATTAGAAAACCTAATAGCACTAAGGAATAATACCACAAAAAATAAAATAAATATATATATAATAAATAAATAAGGCATAAGAGTTAGAGTTAAAGCACCCTTAGTCAAAACTTCAAGGTCACGAAGGTGCATATGACTTAGGGTAAAGTAATAGACTAGATGAGAAGCACAATTTGACTCTTTACTTTGATTGATAACAAATTTTTAAATAGAGACTAAGTTTAAGAATGAAAAATTCAGTTTTCTTATAACTTATATATTACTTAAATCTTACAATAATATTTCAAATATTTTTCTTTCGAAATGTGTTTCAAAATACTAACATTTTTTCTTTCTTTATGGATTTTGTGGGTGCAATCCACTGAAAATCCTCACGAGATAAAACTCGTCCTCTAGGGGTAACCTAGAGGTTTAATGGCTTGTTGCATAAGCTCAGTGCAATCGCGTGACTTGCGAAAGTGGTCTAATAATTATTGGTTTAGTTTTATTGTTTTGCTCGGGGACGAGCAAAAGATAGGTGTGGGGGCGTGATTGCACACATTTATTGCATTATTCTTTATTACATATCCACATTTATCATGTAATAAATTTGCTAAATTTTTTGTCTTAAATGTCTATTTTGTAGAAGATAATCATGGGGAGAAAGGGGATAAAATCAAATAAATATCAGTTAAATTCAGATTTAACTAGATCTAATTGTTTAGAGGAGAATGATCCCAAATCCAGTTAGTTAAATTCAATTTTTGTTGAATCAAGTGGTTAAAGGTAAAGATCAACCAAGGATAACGTCAAATACGGAGTCCAAATCTAAAGGGATAAATGGATAAAAAGAAGATCAACGGATGAGATGAAGTAATTTTAACTCAGATTCTGGCTGGATACATTTTAGTATTTGAATCATAACTTTCGCTACCAAAACTCAAATCTGATGATTAAAGATGATCCAGATAGAGAACTTACAGGGCTACAAATCTTAAGTTGATCACTATTTCTAATTCTATCATTTGATAAGTTATATTTAGCAATCAATGCGCCAATAAGTTGCAGATCAGAACTGAATATCCACATCAAATCAAGTTTGGAGATAAGGGGAGGAGTAAAGTTCAGAAATAGCCAGCTTTTCTTATCTTCATACTCCTCTACCCTCTACATTTCTCCTATAAATACCTGCAATCTCAAAGGCAAAAGAGGACGACCAAGCAGAGATAGATTTTAGGCCAGTTTTTCATTATTTTTACTGTAAGTTTTTATTTCTTTTTATGTAATTTTTAAGCATAGGTTAGACTGAGATTCATGTAAGTAAGAGAGAGAGAGGCTTATGTTGAGAGTGACACTGATGTACCCTCCTCCTTTCTTCCATCGTTTCTGCAAGTAATAAAAGGTAACTTTTTTTTATGTTCGTCTTTGCTTTTGTTTTCTTCTTCTTCTTTTTACTTTTCCTCTTTTGGTTATGATGAGCATCCAAGTGAATCTAGAAGCATCAGTATAGCCATATTTGTGTGAGTGCCATCGATATTTCATGATGATGTTCACCTCCTCAAGATTCTGTATCATTTCATTCTTGTTCATCTTGATGATGTAATGTGAATGGGGACTGAGCTCGATCTTATGGGGTATGCGTTGATCGCCTTCGAAATAAGGTAAAACATGTAAGGATATCAAGTAAGTCATCAACCAAAGGAGGTAAGTTTTTTTTAGGTTTTCTTTTCAATTAATTTTAGTGTAAATTACCAACACCACAATCTTTCAAATTTCTTTCACTCTTTTTCATTTCTTTGTATATATCCACTTCCATTTCTCCACCTTCTCTATCTATTACTTTATTCCTAACTTAACTTTAACTCCATTTTTCTCTTTTCTTTTTAAGAACTAAAAGAAGAATTTTAACCATTCTATATAGCATAAAAGAGAACTTACTAAAAAGCTTCCATCGCTAGTCCCTCCTTGTGGATTACGACCCGCATAGCCACTTGCTATCGCGGTAGTATTGAGAACTTGTACATTTTATTCTTATAGTTCTGAAAATCTGTATTTTTGTATGCAGGTAGAACCTCAATCATCCATCTCTCTATCTCAAATTCTCATTCACTCTCTCTAGTCTCTTCCTCTCCTTCCCCAATTTCTCCAATTTTCTCTCACACTTAAATCTCTCTCTCCCACTTCATCAAACCACCATCGGCGCCACCAGCATCGACGACCACGCCGGCTCCCCCACCTCTGGCCACCCTCTTCACCACACTCCTCTACTCTTTCCTCCTCCCCCACCTTCACTTCCTCCAATTCCCCCACCATCAACTCCCCTCCACCATCTCTTCTACCATCAACAATCACCCTCTTTCATCATTTCCACTACCACTCCATCACCATAACCTCTTCCCTCTCCTCCTCAACTACCACCACTTTATCCGCCACCTCCATCATCACATCTACCATCACCACTCCTAACTCATCACCATCACCACCATTCAACACCCAACCTCCCCCTCTCCTCCATTTAGCCGAGCTTACCACTATGCCCAAGACCCAGCCTCCTCTCTTGGCTGGCGGTCAGCCGACAACGCCGCCCGTGGCCGTGAGCCAGGTCCACTGTCAAATGGCCATGTCCCTTTCCCTTTCTCTCTCCTAAAACTCTCTCTCCCTCTCTTTTCTTTCTCTTTAAATATTTATACATATATATTTTAATATATTATGGCGCGTGCTCAAGTTTCTGGTGTTTTGAGATTTGCAACATTTTTTGAAGATTTATAGGCGAGTGTTCTCGCTTTTCTCAGTTTCCCTGCTTTGACGGGTGATTGTTTTTATATTGTATTCTGGGCCATGTGTTGTAATGGTGTTGTGTATTGTATCGGTGTGGGTGTGTTCTTGTATTCTTAGAACATGTATATTGTACCCTGTGATGTACTTGTATCGATGTAGTGAATACTTGTAATAGTATAGTCGATATTATATTGTGCATGTGTTGGTACTAACCATGCATGTACCATTGTATAGTCTCTGGGCTTCGACCCACTTCTGGGCTGGCTACCCAATAGGTATCCCTTACACCCTCTGGGTTGTTAGCCCAAAGGCCCATCACTCTAGTTTTGATGATGATTAACTCATGTAGTTATAGTTTACTAATGATCTTGTGTTTATATAGTTCAGTTATTAATCAAGATATTAGTAGGTGTCTATCTTCAACAAAGGAGTTTTGGAGCTAACACATGTAGATCGCGCGTCAAGATCGCATCTAGCACTCGGATGGAGTCAAGCTCTTTGGATCGTGTTTGAATTAGGTCGTCTTGAAGATGAGGATCAACAAGAAGACTTTGATTTGTTTAGATCTTGTGTAAAGAAAAATAGTGTTGATATGCTCAAGTTCACAGACATACAAGTTCAATATGTTTTGATTTCGGTTTAACCGGTTTTGGATTTCATGTCAAAAACATAGATATACATCTTACATGTGTATTGGATTCTATCCATGCACATGTTGCTTTAAATGTAGTTTAAATATCTTATTTTTGTATCCATATAAGTTTTGGAGAAAATGATTTTTCATTTCAAAATTCAAGTTTTGGAAAATACGATTTTCAGTTTAAAGCCTAATTTCAATATCTAAAAAATGGTTCAAATAGTTTGTAATATGTGTTAATTTTTGGTCACACATATTTGTTCTTCAAATATCTAATAAGAACTTATTTTTGTGAAATTTATAAGATTTTATGGGATTTTATTAAAGTTAAAAAGACTAGTTTTTAATCTCTTATTATCCTAGCCAGACCATGCTGGCGGTCGACTGGACGGTCGACCGGACCAAGGATCGGTTGACCGGACCGGCCCATCGATGTGCACGAGACGTGCACAATGACCAGCCTTGAAGGCCGGTCGACTGGACGGTTCGACCGACTGAAACTACCCAAGTCTCGGGTAGGGCCGGTCGACCGGGCGGTCGACCGAAGGCACAACGGTCAGAAATCTGACCATTAGCCGGTCGACCGGAAGGGCATTATGGGCCTTTCAGCCTGCCAACGGCTATATTTTTTAGAGGTTATAAATAAGCCATCTCTTAGGCTGTTTTGCATAAGATTTGAGAAGAGGTTTTCTGCCAGATTTCTAGTGCCATCTTGTCTATTTTCTAAAGTGTTTCAAAAGAGTTTTTGTGCTTCAAATCTCTATCTTTTATTTTATTTTCAAGGGTTGGAAAATCCATAGAAAATGAGAGCCTTTGGGAATTTGTTTTGATCTTTATATCTATTTCATTCTAGTAGTTTTCTCAAGTATTTTTCTTTGTGATTTGTTTTTCAAACACCTTATTTTCTCACACTTGAGATATCATATCTATCCTATCTATAGGATCTTGTTTTTGGTTTGAAAAAGTGTTTGTGGTCTATTGTGATCACTAACAGTTGTTTGTGGTCTATTGTGATCACCAGGTTGTAATCTTCTCTCTGCTTTGGTTTTGTGCCTATCCGTCTAGTGTAGAGGTGGTTGTGCTTTGGGTTTGTGGTTATCCCTCTTATGTAGAGGTGATTGTGGTGGAGTTTGGCTTTGTGCCATTACCCCTCATGTGTAGAGGTGATTGTTGTTATGGCTTTGTGCCTTACCTCTTGTATAGAGGTGATTATGTTGGAGAGAGGAGTTGTGTACTCCAAGTTCGTAATTACCAAATCCTCGGTGGAGGTTACCTGTGTGGGAGGTCCTGTGTGGATATAGTGGAAATTCTTTTGTGTGAAGGCGGGGACGTAGAGCAGTGGCTCGAACCTCGAAACATATCTCAGTATTTGCGTTTGATTCACTATCTCTAAATTCTATCTCTCTTATATCTTGCATTAATTGTATTATTCATATCATATATATATGCTTGGTATTGTTTGTGTGACCATACTTGTGTTGAACCAAGAGAGCTTCATATAGCACCTCAACTCTTATTTAGAGGAATCAAGAGGAGCTAGTCCAGAGCCCTTCACGGGGAATCGGCTACACTCTTTTGTTACACAGTGTGTTGCAATTAGTTTTTTATTTCTACATCATTTGTCATTAGATTAGCTAATACACCTATTCATCCCCCTCTAGGTGTATTTTCAATTGGTATCAGATCCTACACTCCTGATATTAGGTTTAACTACCTAGGAGTGAGATCTTTGTTAGCTAATCTAGATTTATATTTGCACACATATAGTTTACACACTCATGGATTTCCTTGACCCTCCCATGTATGATGTTACCAACATTGATATGTGAAAGTATAAGATGAATATGCACCTTAAAATCTTAGGAATGCATGTTTACCTTGCCATTACCAAGAAATCTTATCTTGATAATGACAAGTACATAGAGGCCAATGCACAAGCCATCTTTGCACTAATGCATACACTGAGCAAAGATTATTTATCTATGGTTTCTCATTGTGATTCCGCTTTTACAATATGGAACACATTGACCTCTTCTGAGCTTCAAGCGATAAAATATGTGGAGAAAGAATCTAGTTGAGATGAGGCCGAACAAGCTTGCTTCATGGTCCAAGGGAATGACTCCCTTGAGGTAAACTCGGACACCAACTAGATGATTGTGCTAGTTCTTCAGGTGATGATAACATGAATGCAGATGCATTAAATGAAGAACTATCTATATTTTGTGAAAACTTGCTAGAAAAATATAAACATTTGAAAAAAAAGTTTTAAATTAAAAGAAGAAAATAAGAAATTGTTTTCAAAGCTAGACATAGTTTTGCAAGAGAGGGATGAGATTTCATGTGAAAGGGACTCCTTGAAATCCCAACTTGACCTTGCCTTAAATGAAAACAAAATTTTAAAGAGTAAAAATAATTGTGATGATGTTTTGAAGAAAAATGAGATTTTATCTTCAAAACATGAAATTATTTTAAAAGAGAACAATTCTTTAAAGAATAAAATTGCTTTAATTTCAAAAAAATTGAATTTGGTTTCAAATGAAAATAAATTTTTGAAAAATGATTTGTCTTCTCATGTTTGTCATATTTCTAGTGCTCCATCTTCTATTGATAAATATGTTGGTTGCTCCACATCTTTTTCAATTATTGAAAGTAATATATGTGCTTTGAAGAAGAGTGTAGATTGTTTGGGCTCCACTTTGAACCAATGTGCCATGAGCTACATACGATTGGAATCCATATTTCATAAGAAACATACTCCTCATATGCATGCACACAAATCACGGCATACACATGCTCATCATGCTCACATACATAACACTATCTATGCTCATGTGTACACTTATACACATTGTGAACGTAAGGGCCACCTTGCAAAATTTTGTTATGATAAATTAAATACTTCAACTTTTGTAAACAAATTTGTTTGGGTTAGGAAAGGTGCTAACCCCCATGGACCCAATAAGGTATGGGTACTAAAAGCCACTCTTATTTTTTTTGATGTAGGTGTGGGCTCTCACATGACGCGAGAGGTATTGGTGCCTTGATGGTGGATGCGTTCCGAGCTAAATGGTGACACTTTTGGATGCATCACTTTTAAGGAAAGTTTGGTGGGAAGAATATCATGGTTTGGGACGTAAATATTAGCCTTATTCGTTTTAGTAACTATCTCTAACTCCCTATTTATGTTTACACGCTTTCTCATTGATGATTTTTAGCATGTTTTGATTTTCCATGTTCATTATATTAGATGCAATGTAAATTAGACATGTGATATACGTAAATAGTCCTTTGAGATGCACCCATATTCATATGGATTTACATCTTTTGTGTTCTCACTGTAGTTTAGCTATCGTGTATATCCTAGTTCTAAAATATGTGGATTTAACATAATGATCATATTGGTTTATATTTTCATTTATGCTTCATGTTTTGATTACACGTTTAGATGAAGTTTTCATTAAAACTTATGTTTATACTTGTACAACTAGTGAGCCACATTTGATTATTATATGTTGTGCTATGTTGCTCATTTGTACTCATTAGATGTACTTGTATAGCCTAATTTTGATGATTCTTGCATTTTAACTTGTATTCCCTATTTTTGTACATATTTTCATAAATATGTGTCTAGCTTCATGTATATGTTAATTTTGTCTAAAACTATTAGATATACATGTCTATCCTAGAGTCACTTGCTTTTCATGCAAATTTCTTTACGGACTCTTTTATGTTTGGGATATGTATGTATACTTTTAGTTTCAACAAAATATACATATACCATGAAACATATTTAGTTTTGATGATTTCTTGCTTTTGACAAAAGAAATTTCATATGAACTTAAATGCCTTATTTCATGATTTTGTTGATTACATGACTTTTTACACTCTATATTTGGTGTTTACTCATGATTTTTTTTGTTTTATGAGGTTATATGAGCTTTATTGTTATTTGAGTGTCGATGATCGTGTGATTTTCATGTTTTCATGGATTCATTCATGTTTTATTCCTTCCTTGAAGGACTTCGTACTAGTTTACAAAATTATCATAAAACTACTTGCATTTTTTTTATTTTGTAGAGTTTTTCAAATTATATTAAAATTTTCAAATACTGTTTTTGAAAACCCCTACCTTCTAAGGGCGGTTGGATGGGCGACCATGCCTTATATGCCTAATTGAAAATCTATTTAAACTTGTGCATGAATAGGGTGGTAGTTATTAGTTATACACATGATCTTCATGGAATCCTTTTTTTGTATACTCATATGTGTTTTCTATATATGTATGCTTCAAATTTCAAATAGTATTAATTTGAATTGGTATATTCATTTTCATACATATATATGATTTGATTGTGCTTATATATTTTAATTGGTATCAAAAATTTCTTAAGTATGAAATATACATGACTTTTAAAATGAGAATTCATTTTGTATACTCATGATTTTTTTGCTAAGCTTGATTTAGTCCTTAATGTCAATTATTTTTCAATTGGTATCTTATACAAGTTTATGCATTATTTTTATTAGAATTTCATAAAGGGGAGAAAAATTTGTGTTTTATCTTTCAATCGATTTTATTTTCAATTGGTATCTTACTCCAACTCTTTATGATGAAAAATACTTTGTTTTGGTATATACTAACATTTTCAATATTGGTATCAATAATCTAAAATTGGTATTATTCTCAATTTGGTATTCTTATTACAAAATGAGTTGTGTTTACCCAAAATTTGATTTTTACTTTCAATTGGTATCAAAAACATATAATGTTTCATTTTCAATTGGTATCAAAATCTACTATTGGTATGTCAAAAAAAATTTTATCTATAAGTGGTACCAACTTTTATTTTGTCAGCTACAATTTGAATTCATTGATATCAAAATTTATTTGGTTGACTTAAAGAAATTTCAAATTTTATTTTAAAGTGGTTTCAAAATATTTTGATATGTATTGCCTATATGCAAGAGGAGCTCCACATCTTCTCTATATATGGATTCATGTTGAGGGTATCTCACATTGAGGAGCTTGACCTCTCTTCTTTATGTGATACACATGTGTAGGGGAGCTTAACATCCCGCTTGTACATCGTATATTTGCTTTATGTCAGTTAGGGTCTAGTCATCTCTTCTTCATGTAATGCATTTATGCAGGGGGAGTTAACTTTATTTCTCTCCTTTTCATGAATGTATATCGCATATATACCTTTATTGCTTATTTTTCCTTCGCCCCTTTGTTGATGAATTGACAAAAAGGAGGAGAAGAATTTAGAGAGTTTATATATGCATATTTATTTTCTTGTTTATGCATATATGTGTTTTCATTTAGTTTATGCACTTTATTGAATATCCTTATTTTTTATGCTATGCATGAGTTAAGGGAAAACTTCTATGAAGCTTATCTTTAATCCATGCATATATAACTCCATGAGTTTTGTCATCATCAAAAAGGGCAAGATTGTTAGCCCAAAGGTCCATCACTCTAGTTTTGATGATGATTAACTCATAGAGTTATAGTTTACTAAGGATCTTGCGTTTATATAGTTTCAGTTATTAATCAAGATATTAGTAGGTGTCTAGCTTCAATAAAGGAATTTTGGAGCTAATACATGTATATTCAAGAGCTCGCGCGTCAAGATCGCATATAGCACTCGGATGGAGTTAAGCTCTTTGGATCGTGTTTAGATCGAGTCGTCTTGAAGATGAGGATCGATAAGAAGACTTCAGTTTGTTTAGATCTTGTGTAAAGATAGATAGCGTTGAATATGTTCAAGTTCACACACACACAAGTTCAATATGTTTTGGTTTTGGTTTAACCGGTTTTGATTTCATGTCAAAAATATAGATATACATCTTATATGTGTATTGGATTCTATCCATGCACATCTTGCTTTAAATGTAGTTTAAATATCTTATTTTTTTATCCATATAAGTTTGGAGAAAATGGTTTTTCATTTCAAAATTCAAGTTTTAGAAAATACGATTTTCGGTTTAAAGCCTATTTCAATATCCAAAAAATGGTTCAAACAATTTGTAATATGTGTTGATTTTTGGTCACACATATTTGTTCTTCAAATATCTAACAAGAACTTATTTTTGTGGAATTTATAAGATTTTATGGGATTTTATTAAAGTTAAAAAGACTAGTTTTTAATCTCTTATTATCCCAGCCAGACCATGCTGGCGGTCGACTGGACGGTCGATCGGACCAGGGGTCGGTCGACCGGACTGGCCCATCGATGTGCACGAGACGTGCACAAGGACCAGCCTTGAAGGCCGGTCGACCGGACGGTCAATCGACTGAAACTACCCAAGTCTCGGGTAGGGCCGGTCGACCGGGCGGTCGACCGACAGGCATGGCCCGCTCGACCGGGCGGTCGACCGAAGGCACAACGGTTAGAAATCTGACCGTTGGTCGGTCGACCGGAAGGGCATTCTAGGCCTTTTAGCCTGCCAATGGCTATATTTTTTAGAGGCTATAAATAAGCCATCTCTTAGGCTATTTTGCATAAGATTTGAGAAGAGGTTTTCTGCCAGTTTTCAAGTGTCATCTTGTCTATTTTCTAAAGTGTTTCAAAAGAGTTTTTGTGCTTCAAATCTCTATCTTTTATTTTATTTTCAAGGGTTGGAAAAATCAAAGAAAAGAGAGTCTTTGGGAATTGATTTTCATCTTTATATCTATTTCATTCTAGTAATTTTCTCAAGTATTTTTCTTTGTGATTTGTTTTTCAAACACCTTGTTTTCTCACACTTGAGCTATCATATCTATCCTATCTATAGGATCTTATTTTTTGTGTGAAAAAGTGTTTGTGGCCTATTGTGATCACCAAGAGTTGTTTATGGTCTATTGTGATCACCAAGTTGTAATCTTCTCTTTGCTTTGATTTTATGCCTATCCCTCTAGTGTAAAGGTAGTTGTGCTTTGGGTTTGTGGTTATCCATCTTGTGTAGAGGTGATTGTGGTGGAGTTTGGTTTTGTGTCATTATCCCTCATGTGTGGAGGTGATTATTTTTTGGCTTTGTGTCTTGCCTCTTGTCTTGAGGTGGTTGTGTTGGAGAGAGGAGTTGTGTACTCCAATTTTGTAATTACCAAATTCTCAGTGGAGGTTGCCTGTGTGGGAGGTCCTGTGTGGATATAGTGGAAATCCTTCTGTGTGAAGGCGGGGACGTAGAGCAGTGGCTCGAGCCTCGAAACATATCTCAGTGTTTGGTTTGATCCATTATCTTTAAACGCTATCTCTCTTATATCTTGCATTACTTATATTGTTCATATCATATATATGCTTGGTATTGTTTGTGTGCTCATACTTGTGTTGAACCAAGAGAGCTTCATATAGTACCTCAACTCTTATTTAGAGGAATCAAGAGGAGTTAGCCCAGAGCCCTTCACGGGGAATTCGGCTACACTCTTTGGTTACACAAAGTGTGCTGCAATTTGTTTTTTAATTCCACATCATTTATCATTAAATTAGCTAATACACCTGTGACGCTCCGATCCCGCAGGTACAGATACGTCACTACGATGTATATACGTAGGTTGAAAATACCCTCATGTATATACACTAAGCATCAGTACGGGCAAGAATCAGAGTGCGAAAGCACAGCGGTCATATACATTCTAACAGAAAAGTACAAGTGCATAGTTATCACAGAGAGTGATACAATATTGTAGGAATATTACATCACCAGAAAATACAAAAGTACATCATATAAAGAGATATACAAAAGCTGAGAGGTGCTCATGAGCAGCAAGAGGGGTCTCGGGAACCAAACAGGAGAGGAACTAGGAGGAAGAGCTGCGGCGATAATCCAAGCTTCTGCCACACTCTGATCATCACGGAAGGATCCGCTGTGCACTCTGATCTGCTACAGTAAGGCTACCAAGGTCCGGTCTCTGGATCTGGACATAAGAATCTAGGGTTATCAGACGTAACCCTGCGAGAACATATAATAAAGCCAAATGGCGTGCGTAACAGGTACACGTGTATATGATCAAGTGATGTGGTCTAAGTATGCAGGTACAAGTATTAAATAACATAAGGGAAATTAAAGGAACGGCAGTAAATCATATATATCGATGAATCTAAAACTGAAAACATGCATAAAAGGTAGTATGAAAAGCATAGGTACATATAAATATGCGGTAAATAAGTTAAACATGCGATAAATACAAGTATGGACAAAACTAGTTGTACAAGCTCAGATTTATGGATTCATGGGACTGATACGTCAAGGGGATAATCCAAATAAGGAAACCCTCATCTATATACCACATATCTTATGTCGCCATCGTCTGAGTTTATACAACTTGAGTTGCTCTAAGAGTAACAGAACTATAGTGTATCTGGAGTAATCTGTTGGCTCAAAGGCCCATCACTCTAGTTTTGATGATGATTAACTCATATAGTTATAGTACTAATGATCTTGTGTTTATCTAGTCTCAGATTTGTGATCAAGATCTTAGTAGGTGTTTAGCTTCATCAAAGGATTTAAAGTCAAGTTTTAGAGCTAGCACGTGTTGATTCAAGAGCTTGTGCATCAAGACCACATAAAGTACTCAAGAGGAGTCTAACTCATTGGATCATGGTTTGGACCAAGTCAAGAAGGAGAAGAAGATTTTCAAGTGAAGATCTTCAAGTGAAGACTTATGTCTAGCTTTGTTTTTAGTAAGATTTTATTTTCAGATAAAATATAAAGGATAGATTAGTTGGTGGATTGTTCAAGTACATATACACTCACACACAATATTTATATGTGTTTTCATAAAAGAGCTTTCATTTTGAAAAAATACCAATTTGGTTTTTGTGTCTCAAAATATGACATAAGTTTTTATCAAAACTTTATTTAGTGCTTAATGTCAAAGACATAGATATTTCATCATATGTGTGTAGTAGATCATATCCATAAACACTAAGATTCAAAAGTATTTAAAATATCTTGTTTTTGTATTCGGAGAAGTTTTAGAAAAATCAAGTTGGAAAAATACGATTTTTGTTTTAAGCCAAAATTTCCATAAGACAAGAATAGTTCAAAATGTATGTAACATGTTTTGATTTTTACTCAAACATATTTGTATATCAACGTATAATACTAAACTTATTTTTATAGATTTTTGTGAATTTATGGGATTTTATTAAAGTCAAAAGGTCAAGTTTTTAATCCCCATAATTGCCTGGACTGACCCTCTGTCGGTCGACCGGACAAGAAGTCGGTCGACCGCTCCGGTCGACCGATGTGCACAGACGTGCACAGGTTGGGCCGGTCGACCGCCAGAGAGCTTCTGCTCTCTGGAAATGGCCCGGTCGACTGAGCGGTCGACCGCTGGGTCATTGCCCAGTTGGCAATCGACCGGCCGGCAACCGACCTTCCCAACGGTCAAAAATTCGACTGTTGGCGGTCGACCGGGCGGTCAACCATCAGCAGCCAAAGCTGCTGAGTTGGCTTCCAACGGGCAGATTTTTGAAGCCTATAAATTAGGCCTTCCTTGGGCTATTTTAGACAAGATTTTTGGAGAGTTTCAAAGCTAATTTTTCCTATCTATTGTAGAGGTTTTTTCACTTGTTTGAGAGCAAATATTTCCAAATCAAAAGGAAGTTTTTCATGAGTGTTTTGTAAAAGTGATTCTTTGAGTTTTCACCACATATTCAAACCTTATTTTTCTCACACATACTTGAGCTTTCCATTAACAAATCCATCATATAGGAGAGTTATTATGAGAGTTATTTCAGGTGATCAAAGTGTTGTGATCACCAAAGTTTTCATATTTGTATTTGAGGAGGCGGACTTGCGGGTTTGCGTTGTTTCGGGTTCTAGTGAGAACTCGGTGTAGAGATGCGGCCTCCGAAAGCTAGTGTGCTTGCGGTGTGTTTGTTCTTGCGGGAACAAGAGACGGACTAGAGAGTCCAAAGGAGTTCTAGTGTGAACTCGCTTGTAGGTGTTGCGGCACCGAGTGATCCGGTGGGTTCGTTTTTAGTGAAAATCCTTCATAGTGTTGAAGGCGGGGACATAGAGCAAGTGTGCTCGAACCTCGAAACAAATCTCCCGTGTTTGTGATTGCTCTCTCTCTTTCTCTCACTTGTCTTTATATCTTGCTTATGCTTATTGCTCATATCTCTTATATGCTTGATATATTGTGTGCTAAAATTGACATATGCTTGGGGATTGTTTGCTCACACTTGTATTCAACCAAGAGAGCCAAAGCGGCACCTCAACTCTTATCTAGAGGAATCTTGAGGAGATAGTCCAAAGCCCTTCACAGTGAATTCGGCTACACTCTTAGGTTATACTTAGTGTGTTTGTCTTAAGAATTTTTAAGTTGCATAAATAGTTTTTAATTCCGCATTAATTCACCATTAGATTAGTTAGTCACCTATTCACCCCCCTCTAGGCGATTTCAATTGGTATCAGAGCCACGTGCTCTTGATTTGGGTCTAACAACCTTGAGTTAATGATCCTCTTTTATAGCTAATCACAATATTTGTACGCACACATGGATTTCATGTCACCTCCCACCTTTGACATTCTTAGCATCCAAACTTGGAAGCTTAAGATGTCTTTGTACCTCAAAGGCCTAGGTATTCATGTTTATCTTGCTACCATTAAGGATTCATATTTTAATAATAGCAAGTATATTGAGGCTAACTCAAAAGCCATCCATGCATTAAAGAGTACCCTAAATGATGAATATTTATCTAGGGTTGCTAATCTTGATTCGGCTTTTGTAGTTTGGAACACTATAGCTCCCTTGGCCAACAAAAGCAATACTATGCGGGGAACGAATCGGATGATGGAAGTGAAGCTTCCAACTTGTGCTACATGGTCCAAGGGGATAACCCCCTTAAGGTAAATACCGAATCCGAGGTAGAAGAGGATCTTGATATGTCTTATGATGAGCTTGAATCATTTTGTCAGCAACTTCTTGAAAAATATGAATTACTTAAAAAGGATAACAAGAAATTGAAAAACAAATATGATTCCATTTTAGTAGAAAAAGATTCTTTTCAAAACAAACTTGCATGTGTTTCTAAAGAAAACGAATTTTTGAAAAATAAGAATATTTCCTTGTCTTCTAAATTAAATGATCTTTGTGAAGGAAATAATTCTTTGAAAAATAAGATTAATTTGGTGGAAAAACAAAAAGAGATTGCTTTAAATGAAATCAACTCTTTAAAAAGAAAAATTGTGGAAAAAGAACAAGAAAAGATTTCTAAAAAGTAAAAGAATAATGATTCTCATTCTCACCATGCTTTATATGCCACTATTGATCAAAATGAGATTAAATTTTTGAAAAATAGAATAGATTGTTTGAGCTCAACTTTGAGCAATTGTGCATTTAATCATAAAAGATTGGAAACCTTGTTTCAAAAGAAACATGCTCCACACTTTCATGCACATCACCCACGGCACACATATGCACACTTTGCACGTCATGATCACACTCACTCACATGTGAGTGCTAGAGTGTACAAGTGTACACATTGCGGCCGCAAAGGCCATTTAGCAAAATTTTGTTATGATAAGATAAATGTTATTAATTTTGCTAATAAAAATATTTGGATTCCAAATAAAGCTAACCCCCGTGGACCCAAAAGAAAATGGGTACCAAAGTTCCCACCTCTTGTGTTTGATGTAGGTGTGGGCTCTCACATGACGTGAGAGATTTGGTGCCTTGGTGGTGGATGCATGGGCTTGATGGACACTACAAATAGATGCACTGCTATCAAAGAAGTTTGGTGGAAGGACCACCATGTTTTGGAGACTTAGAGTGTAGTTCACGTGTTTTGGTAACTATCTCTAAAACTCCATTTAGTTTACATGCTTATTTGATGATTCTTTAGCATGTTTTTAGTCTTATGTTAAAAAAACCATGTTTTGTATTTCACGTGGTGAATAACTTGTTTAGATGTATTTTTATTAAAACTTGTGCATATACTCATACAACTAGTGAGCAACATTTGATTATTGAATGTTTGTGCTTAATTGCTCATTTGTACCCATTAGATGTACTAGTATAGCCTAGTTTTGATGATTCGTACATTTTAACTTGTGTTCCCTATTTACATGCATGTTTTACTTCTTGTATATGTATTTTTTGTTCAAAACTAATAAATATACATGTATACCCTTAATTCACTTGCCTTCATGCAAATACCATTATGGACTCTTTTGTGTTTGGGATATGTATGTATATTGTTAGCTTTGGATAAATCATACATATACCATGAAGTTTCTTTTTAAATGAAAAATAAAATCTTTATGATTTTCATATTTATTTGATAAAATGATATTCATGTTTATTTTGAGCTTCATTGACTATTTTCATGAAAATGCTATTTACATGATTCTTGTACACTCACATTTTATTTGTTTACTCATAACATTGTCTTCATGAGAAGTTTTGAGCTTTATAGATTTCGAGTGTCAACACTTATGTATTTGGTATGATTCATGAGATACACATGATATGTTTTGTTTTCCAGTTTGAAGGATCTTTAATTAGTTTTTTAAAAATTACTTTAACTAGTTATTTATTTTTCATTTGGTAGAGTTTTTAAACTATGCACAACCATTTTCAAATCTATTTTTGAAAACTTCTACCCTATAAGGGCGGATGGATGGGCGACCATGCCTTGTATGCCTTATTGAAAATCTTTTATCATGTGCATGTATAGGGTGGTTATTTATTAGCTATACATTTGATCCTCATTGTGTTTTCAATTGGTATCACAAGTGATATTTATTTTATATGCTCATATGTTTTCTTATATATGTATACCTCACATTTCAAGTAATATCAATTTCTATTGATATTTTCATTTTCATACATATATATGATTTGATTGTGCTTGATTTTCTATAACCATTACTTGTTTAAAGTACAAATTATGTTTATACTAAGCTTATCTTGTATCTTAATTTCAATTGGTATCTCAATTGGTATTTTAATAAGTTTATGCATTATTTTCAATTGGTATTTAAATTGGTATCAAAATATATTTCATATTGTACCATTTATTTGATATCAAAATTTACAATATACTTTAATTGATATCAATATGTTTCAATTTCAATTGAGTTTCGGTTTTATTTGGTATCAAAAATCTCCTATTTCAAATGATATCAAAAATCTTGTTTATTTACAAATGGTATGTCAAAATTTAAGAAAATTCAAAATTTGTGTTAAAAATGTTTTGAAATGTATCGTCTATGCAAGGGAAGCTTAACATCTTTTCTATATATAGATTTATATTGAGTGTATCTTGTATTGAGGAGCTTGACATCTCTTCTTTATATGATACATGTGTGTAGGGGGAGTTTCACATCTCCACTTATGCATTGTATATTATGTTTTATGTGAGTTAGGGCTTTGTCATCCCTTCTTCATATAATGCATGTATGCAGGGGAGCTAACTTCACGTATCTCTCTTCATGAATGTATATCGCATATCCTTATTATTGATTTGTTTTATTTCACCCCTTTGTTGATGATTTACAAAAAGGGGGAGAAAGATTTTTGTGTTTATATATGCATATTTGAGTTTTTACATATATTGAGTTTATGCATTTTACAAAAGAGGGAAAATGATTTTGAAAGTTTAAACAAAAAGGGGGAGAAAGATTTTGAAAGTTTAAACAAAAAAGAGGAGAAAGTTTTAAAAAAAAAAACCCTTTTGGTTTATGCATGTTTCTCTCACCTTGTTTATGCATATATAGTTGTTTAGTTTTATGCGCTTTATTGCCATATCTATTTGTTTATTCCTATGCATGAATTAAGGCGGAGCTTCTATGAAGCTTAACTTTAATTCATGCATATATAACTCCATGAGTTTTGTCGTCATCAAAAAGGGAGAGATTGTTGGCCCAAAGGCCCATCACTCTAGTTTTGATGATGATTAACTCATGTAGTTATAGTACTAATGATCTTGTGTTTATTTAGTCTCAGATTTGTGATCAAGATCTTAGTAGGTGTTTAGCTTCATCAAAAGATTTAAAGTCAAGTTTTGGAGGTAACACGTATTGATTCAAGAGCTTGTGCATTAAGACCACATCAAGTACTCAAGAGGAGTCTAACTCATTGGATCATGGTTTGGACCAAGTCAAGAAGGAGAAGAAGATTTTCAAGTGAAGACCTTCAAGAGAAGACTTGTGTCTAGGTTTGTTTTTAGTAAGATTTTTTTTTAGATAAAATATAAAGGATAGATTAGTTGGTGGATTGCTCAAGTACATAAACACTCACACACAAGATTTATATGTGTTTTCATAAAAGAGTTTTCATTTTGAAAAAAATACCAATTTGATTTTTATGTCTCAAAATATGACATAAGTTTTTAACAAAACTTTATTTAGTGCTTAATGTCAAAAACATAGATATTTCATCATATATATGTAGTAGACCATATTCCATACACACAAAGATTCAAAAGTTTGTAAAATATCTTGTTTTTGTATTTGGAGAAGTTTTGGAAAAATTAATTTGAAAAAATACGGTTTTTGTTTTAAGCCAAAATTTCTATATCACAAAAATAGTTCAAAATGTTTGTAACATGTTTTGATTTTTACTCAAACATGTTTGTATATCAAAGTACAATACTGAACTTATTTTTGTAGATTTTTTGTGAATTTATGGGATTTTATTAAAGTCAAAAAATCAAGTTTTTAATCCCCATAATTACCTGGACTGACCCTCTGTCGGTCGACCGGACAAGAAGTCGGTCGACCGCTCCGGCCGATCGATGTGCACAGACGTGCACAGGTTGGGCCGGTCGACCGCCAGAGAGCTTCTGCTCTCTGGAAATGGCCCGGTCGACCAGGCGGTCGACCGCTAGGCCATTGCCCAGTTGGCGGTCGACCGGCCTTCCCAACGGTCGAAAATTCGACCGTTGGCGGTCGACCGGGCGATCGACCGTCAGCAGCCAAAGCTGCTGAGTTGGCTTCCAACGAGCAGATTTTTGAAGCCTATAAAGTGGGGCTTCCCTGGGCTGTTTTAGACAAGATTTTTAGAGAGTTTCAAAGCTAGTTTTTCTTATCTATTTAGAGGTTTTCTCCACTTGTTTGAGAGCAAATATTTCCAAATCCAAAGATAGTTTTTCATGAGTGTTTTGTAAAAGTGATTCTTTGAGTTTTTCACTACATATTCAATCCTTATTTTTCTCACACATACTTAAACTTTCCATTGATAAATCCATCCTATAGGAGAGTTGTTGTGAGAGTTGTTTTAGGTGATCAAAGTGTTATGATCACCAAAGTTTTCATATTTGTATTTTAGGAGGCGGACTTGCGGGTTCGTGTTGTTTCGGGTTCTAGTGAGAACTCGGTGTAGAGGTGCGGCCTCCGCAAGCTAGTGTGCTTGCGGTGTGTTTGTTCTTGCGGGAACAAGAGAGGGACTAGAGAGTCCAAAGGAGTTCTAGTGTGAACTCCCTTGTAGGTGTTGTGGCACCGAGTGATCCGGTGGGATCATTTTTAGTAGAAATCCTTCATAGTGTAGAAGACGGGGACGTAGAGCAAGTGTGCTCGAACCTTGAAACAAATCTCCCGTGTTTGCGATTGCTCTCTCTCTTTCTCTCACTTGTCTTTATATCTTGCTTATGCTTATTGCTCATATCTCTTATATGTTTGATATATTGTGTACTTTGTTGGCCCAAAGGCCTATCACCCTAGTTTTGATGATGATCAACTCATGAAGTTATATTTACTAATAATCTTGTGTTTAATTAGTGACAGATTCCTTATCAAGATCTTAGTAGGTGTGGAGCTTCAACAAAGGATTTAAAGTCAAGTTGGAAGCTAGCACCGGTTGATTCACGAGCCTATGCAACAAGTACACATCTAGAGATGAGCTCGGTGGATTACTTTTGGACCAAGTCAAGAAGATGAGAAGCCTTCAAGGGAAGACTTCAAGAAGTTGAAGACTTGTGTCTAGGTATAAGATTTTGTTTTGTTTTAGTTAAAATGTAAAGGATAGAATAGTTGGTGGATTGCTCAAGTTCATATCACACACACACTCTTGATTTATATGTGTTTTCATAAAAGATTTTTAGTTCTAGAAAAATACCGTTTTGTTTTTTGGTGTTTCAAATATACATGTGTTTTTAACCAAAACCATTTTAGAACTCTCGACACTCTTTTAGTCTTTTAGTCATAACTTTTGATTCTCTTATTCAATTAACATGATTTAAATTGCATTTAAAGATGACTTTCAGAGCTACATTTAATATTCAATAATCGTTTTCTGATTTAAATGTTAAGAATGTCAAATATTGGGTTGAAGTCTGAAAAACAGTTTACAGTTTCTGATTTGATACCTTTTAGTATTTTATTGATAACTTTCAAATCCGAATTGATATTGATTTGATTTAAGTTGCATTAGAAAGAAAACTTCAATATCTATAAATTCATCCTATATACTTATTCTCAAATTCGAACGTTTTAGACCTCAAAACTGTGCTCCAAGTTAACCCATTGCACAGAGGTCGGTCGACCGGGCCGGTCGACCGACGTGCACAAAACTGTGCACGTTTTGTGCGGTCGACCGGGCCGGTCGACCGGAACTGAGAGCAGTGCTCTCTGTTCTTCCCGGTCGACCGGGCCAGTCGACCGGAGGCTGTAACGGTCAGATTTTTGACCGTTACCAGTCGACCGGCCGGTCGACCGGCAGCTCTGACAGACCCCAACGGTCAGATTTTTCTGACCTCTATAAAAGGGGGTTTTGTCATTGTTTTGAGCCAAGATTTTAGGAGAGCTTTTGTCCAGTTTTTTCCATTCTTTTCAAGAAGTTTTCTCCACATATTTGAGAGCAAATACTTCCAATCAAATAGGAAGAATTTATCAAGAGTGATAAAAGTGATTTCTTGAGTTTTTCACCATAGTTCTTTTCCTTGATTTCTCACACTACACTTGAGCATCCATTGAGCTATTCATCCTATAGGAGAGTTGTAGTGAGAGTTTGTAATTGGTGATCAAGTGTTTAGATCACCAAGAGATCATTTCTTGTTCTTTGAGAAGGCGGACGGTTGTGTTCGCGGTTTGATTGAGGGTCCTAGTGAGGACTTGGTGTTGTTGGGTCCTAGTGAGGACTTGTAGCTTGAGGTGCGGCCTCGACGAGCCGGTGGGCTTGTGGTGTGTAAGGGACTTGGGAGTCCGAGGGCTTGTAGGTGTTGCGGCACCAAGGAGAGATCCGGTTGGATCGTGCATAGTGGAAATCCTTCGTGTGTCGAAGGCGGGGATGTAGAGCAAGTGTGCTCGAACCTCGAAACAAACCCTTTGTGTTTGCGATTGCTCACTCTTGCTCTCTTTCTCTCTTTGTCTCTTTTATATCTTGCATTACTTTCATTGTCTTTACTTTACATGCTTGATATACCCTTGTGCTTAAATTGCTATACTTGCTTGGGTTTGTTGTTAACACTAGTATTCAACCAAGAGAGCCAACGCGGCACCTCAACCCATTCAAGGGAATCTAGAGGAGCTTGTCCAGAGCCTCGCAAGGGGAATTCGGCAACACTCTTGAGTTATACATAAGTGTTTAATTAAAAGAAATTTTATTTTGGTCAACTTAGTTTTGATTCCGCATTATTTGTTCATAAGTGACCATTAGATTAGCCATCACCTATTCACCCCCCCTCTAGGTGATCTTACAATTGGTATCAGAGCTAGTGCTCTTGATATTGGGTCTAACAACCTAAGAGTTAAAGATCCTCATTATAGGCTAATCACAATATTTGTACACACACCATGGACTTCATGTCACCACCCACCTTTGACATTCTTAACATCCAAATTTGGAAGGTTAAGATGTCTTTGTTCCTCAAAGGACTTGGCCTTAGTGTATATCTTGCCACAACTAATAAAGAATATTGCTTAAATGGTAAGAACATTGAGGCTAATGCAAAAGCCCTTCATGCTATTAAGTCTACCCTAAATGATGATTATTTATCTAGGGTTTCTAATGTTGAATCGGCTTTTGTAGTTTGGAACATCATCACCTCCCTTGGCGAAAAGGACCTATACTATGCGGGGAGCGATTCGGACGTTGGAAGCGACATCTCCAACGTATGCTATATGGTCCAAGGGGATAACCCCCTTGAGGTAAACACCGAATCCGATGATGAGGATGTAGACATGTCATATGATGAGCTTGCTACCTTTTGTCAACTTGTGCTTGAAAAATATGACATGATTAAAAAGAATAATATAAATTTGAAAAAGGAAATTGCTTGCATGCATAAGGAACATGACTCATATAGAAATAACATTGCATGCTTAGTAAAAGATAATGAAAGTTGGAAAAAGAAATTTGATTGCATGCATGTAGAAAATGATTCTTTTAGAAATAAACTTGCATGTTTAGAAAAAGAAAATGAGGATTTGAAAAATGAGAATATTTCCTTAATGTCTAAATTGAATGTTTTTTGTGAAGGAAATATGATTTTGAAAAATAAAATTGCTTTGGTGGAAACTCAAAAGGAAGTTGTTTTTCAAGAAAATATTACTTTGAAAAGAAAATTTGTTGAAAAAGAAAAAGAATTTGTTTCACAAAAGAAAAAGAAAAATGATCATATATCTCATCATGCTTTACATGCCACCACTAATGAGATTAAAGATTTGAAAAATAAAATGAATAATTTGAGTTCAACCTTGAACTCTTGTGCATTCAATCATTCTAAATTGGAGTCCTTGTTTTCAAAGAAACAAACTCCTTCCTCTCATGCACATCATCATGCTCATGCTTATGTTGCACAACATGATCACACTCCTACACATAAGCATACTAAGGTGTACGTTTGTACACATTGTGGCCGCAAAGGCCATTTAAGAAAATATTGTTATGATAGATTAGGTCATTTCAATTTTGCCAAGAATAAGAATTTTTGGGTGCCTTACAACAAGACTAACATCAAAGGACCCAAGAAAGTATGGGTACCAAAACCCCCACCCTTTATTTTTGATGTAGGTGAGGGATCTCTCAAAACGTGAGAGATTTGGTGCCTTGATAGCGGATGCAATGGACATGATGGACAAACTTTTGGATGCATTGCTATCAAGAAATTTTGGTGGGTCAACCACCATGCTAGGAGCTTTAGAGTTGGTAACGATTTCTAAACTCCTATTTCATTTATGCACATGCTTTTAATTTCATGTAGCATGTTCATATTTTTTTTGGGTGCTTCATGTGGCATTTACATGCTTAAATGTAGAATGTGTCAAAACTTGCATTTATACATATATGAATAGTGAACTACAATTGACTCATATATATTTGAACTTCATGCTCATTTGTATCCACTATATGCATGTGTATAGGCTAGTTTTGATGATTCAATCATTTATACTTGTTATGCCTATCTTTGATCTTACTTCATGTATATGTGTGTTTAATTCAAATCTAATAAATATACATGTATACCCGTGAGTCTCTAGCTTTCATGCAAATATTTGATAGACTCTTTTACAATTTTGGGATATGTATGTGTATTGTTTGATTTGTATAATTCATACATATACCATTAAGATTGTAGTTTTTAATAAAAATGATTTTGTTTTGATAACAATGATTTCTATGTGATTTGAGCTTCAATGACAACTTTCATGAAAATACTATTTACATAACCTTTGAACACTCATCTTTTATTCAAAAATATATTTATGAGCTTTATGGACTATGAGTGCTTGGATTTTTATGTACTTAGTCTCATTCATGAAAAACATATGATTTGACATATTTGAAGGATCTTTAACTAGTTTTCAAAAAACGATTTATACTAGTTATGTATTCTTCAAATAGTTTTTGAGATTATCACATGATTCAATTTTTCTTAAAATTTAATGCTTCATGATTTGAATATTAGTTTATATGTTAGTTTTTGTCAACACTAGGATTTATACTTAAACATATCATGGGCCTCAAAAAGATCTATTAGTAAGTGTGCTTAAATGCTTATTTGAACCCTTGAAATGTACTTGTATTGCTTAGTTTTGATGACTCATACATATTTAAACTTATGTTCACCTTTTGGATTTGATTTATGATCATGTGCCTTTTATTTCATGTATATGTGTATTTTGCCAAACCTTAAAATATACATGTATAACTCTTGAGTCTTTTGCCTTCAATGCAAATCCATTCATATAGACTCACTTGAGTTTAAGAGATATGTATGTATATTTCATGTATTGTCAAAACATACATATATCTTGACATATAGATTTTGTTTTCAATGATTTAATAAAAAAAATGTGAGATGATTTTGATGTTTATGATTTTCTAAGGAATATTGTACCTTGTTGCCATTTTCATGATGCCATGTTTCACATAACATTAGTACACTCACTTCTTTTGAAACTATTTGGACTTTATAGATTAGAGTGTTTGAGTGTTTTGTGTTTCATTGCTATTTCATGAAAATCCTTAGATTTATTCCTTGATAGAAGGATTTCGTACTAGTTGTTAAACACTCTCATTTAACTAGTTCGAATTCTTCATGTGTTGTTAATGCTAAGCTTAATTCAAATCTTATTTTTCAAGCTTATGCATTAGATTTTAAAATGGTATCAATATTTTTTTATTTTGATATCAAAGAGAAAATTCAAAATTTGTTTTGATAAAATAGAATTAATGATTTTGTTTTGATGAGAAAAATTCAAAATTTTTGATTTGTATTGCCCCTCCTTGACTTCTTTATTTTTGACATAAAGGGGGAGAAAATTGTTGATTTGATTTTACTTTGAACCCTTTGTTGATGATTGACAAAAAGGGGGAGAAGTTTTTGTGTTTTTGTTTTAATATATATGCATGATTTCCTTGCTTAAGGCGGAGAAGTATTTGTCCTTCTTACTTAAGGGGAATTAAGATTTGTATTTATGCATATGAGTTTTGATTTATGCAAATAGGAGTAAAAAGATTTTGATTTATGCTTGTTGCATCTCCATATTTGCATCCATATTCATGTGCTTCATGATCATATTTATTATTTATTTTGTATGCATGAGTTAAGGGGGAGCTTCTTTGAAGCTTTACTTTAATCCATGCATATATTATTATTTATTTTGTATGCATGAGTTAAGGGGGAGCTTCTTTGAAGCTTTACTTTAATCCATGCATATATAATGTCATGAGTTTTGTCATCATCAAAAAGGGGAGATTGTTGGCCCAAAGGCCTATCACCCTAGTTTTGATGATGATCAACTCATGAAGTTATATTTACTAATAATCTTGTGCTTAATTAGTGACAGATTCCTTATCAAGATCTTAGTAGGTGTGGAGCTTCAACAAAGGATTTAAAGTCAAGTTGGAATCTAGCACCGGTTGATTCACGAGCCTATGCAACAAGTACACATCTAGAGATGAGCTCGGTGGATTACTTTTGGACCAAGTCAAGAAGATGAGAAGCCTTCAAGGGAAGACTTCAAGAAGTTGAAGACTTGTGTCTAGGTATAAGATTTTGTTTTGTTTTAGTTAAAATGTAAAGGATAGAATAGTTGGTGGATTGCTCAAGTTCATATCACACACACACTCTTGATTTATATGTGTTTTCATAAAAGATTTTTAGTTCTAGAAAAATACCGTTTTGTTTTTTGGTGTTTCAAATATACATGTGTTTTTAACCAAAACCATTTTAGAACTCTCGACACTCTTTTAGTCTTTTAGTCATAACTTTTGATTCTCTTATTCAATTAACATGATTTAAATTGCATTTTAAAGATGACTTTCAGAGCTACATTTAATATTCAATAATCGTTTTCTGATTTAAATGTTAAGAATGTCAAATATTGGGTTGAAGTCTGAAAAACAGTTTACAGTTTCTGATTTGATACCTTTTAGTATTTTATTGATAACTTTCAAATCCGAATTGATATTGATTTGATTTAAGTTGCATTAGAAAGAAGACTTCAATATCTACAAATTCATCCTATATACTTATTCTCACATTCGAACATTTTAGACCTCAAAACTGTGCTCCAAGTTAACCCATTGCACAGAGGTCGGTCGACCGGGCCGGTCGACCGACGTGCACAAAACTGTGCACGTTTTGTGCGGTCGACCGGGCCGGTCGACCGGAACTGAGAGCAGTGCTCTCTGTTCTTCCCGATCGACCGGGCCAGTCGACCGGAGGCTGTAACGGTCAGATTTTTGACCGTTACCGGTCGACCGGCCGGTCGACCGGCAGCTCTGACAGACCCCAACGGTCAGATTTTTCTAACCTCTATAAAAGGGGGTTTTGTCATTGTTTTGAGCCAAGATTTTAGGAGAGCTTTTGTCCAGTTTTTCCCATTCTTTTCAGAAAGTTTTCTCCACATATTTGAGAGCAAATACTTCCAATCAAATAGGAAGAATTTATCAAGAGTGATAAAAGTGATTTCTTGAGTTTTTCACCATAGTTCTTTTCCTTGATTTCTCACACTACACTTGAGCATCCATTGAGCTATTCATCCTATAGGAGAGTTGTAGTGAGAGTTTGTAATTGGTGATCAAGTGTTTAGATCACCAAGAGATCATTTCTTGTTCTTTGAGAAGGCGGACGGTTGTGTTCGCGGTTTGATTGAGGGTCCTAGTGAGGACTTGGTGTTGTTGGGTCCTAGTGAGGACTTGTAGCTTGAGGTGCGGCCTCGACGAGCCGGTGGGCTTGTGGTGTGTAAGGGACTTGGGAGTCCGAGGGCTTGTAGGTGTTGCGGCACCAAGGAGAGATCCGGTTGGATCGTGCATAGTGGAAATCCTTCGTGTGTCGAAGGCGGGGATGTAGAGCAAGTGTGCTCGAACCTCGAAACAAACCCTTTGTGTTTGCGATTGCTCACTCTTGCTCTCTTTCTCTCTTTGTCTCTTTTATATCTTGCATTACTTTCATTGTCTTTACTTTACATGCTTGATATACCCTTGTGCTTAAATTGCTATACTTGCTTGGGTTTGTTGTTAACACTAGTATTCAACCAAGAGAGCCAACGCGGCACCTCAACCCATTCAAGGGGAATCTAGAGGAGCTTGTCCAGAGCCTCGCAAGGGGAATTCGGCAACACTCTTGAGTTATACATAAGTGTTTAATTAAAAGAAATTTTATTTTGGTCAACTTAGTTTTGATTCCGCATTATTTGTTCATAAGTGACCATTAGATTAGCCATCACCTATTCACCCCCCTCTAGGTGATCTTACATACTTAAATTGACATATGCTTGGGGATTGTTTGCTCACACTTGTATTCAACTAAGAGAGCCAAAGCGGCACCTCAACTCTTATCTAGAGGAATCTTAAGGAGATAGTCCAGAGCCCTTCACGGGAAATTCGGCTACACTCTTAGGTTATACTTGGTGTGTTTAGCTTAAGAATTTTTAAGTTACATAAATAGTTTTTAATTCCGTATTAATTCACCATTAGATTAGCTAGTCACCTATTCACCCCCCTTCTAGGTGATTTCATAATCATCATGTGTCATAAAGTAAGGGGTCAACTCAGGGAATAACATTATAACTGGAATATAAAGGTGTTGTATTTTAATTTATCCTAAAATAATAATAATCAGTACCGTTTGATATTTCAATCGCCTCCCTACCAGCGCCTCACATCACCGATAGTCCATACTAAAGTTCGCACCGTATAGAACTTACCGGGTCTGATATGTGAGTACCAGGACCCAAACAAAGGAGAGACCAAATATCACACATTCCTAACCTTATTACTGTTTGGTTGTTTTATGTTATTCATCCGATCCATATGCTTTTATATGTGCTACGGTACACATACATCCACTTATGAATAAGACGAGTTATTATTTGGAAACTGATAATTTTGATGGCTCATATTTATAGTAGGTCTCGTCTCTGCCCGAGACTAGCTCAGGAGTACAGGCTACTGCTTCCTGGGACTTATCATTACGCGCCCCATACGACACTTCAGATTCAGGCTACTGCTTTTTGGGACTTATCATTACGCGCCCCACACGACACTTTAGAAATATCACCATTATAAATATGACATCATACCGGTTTCCATCAGTTCCCCCCACCTCAGTGTACGTTGAGTATTTTTAATATATATGTGAATTGCCCAAAGATAATATCCACAAGTGTATACAGTATAACCATGCTTATCCAACTACGAGAATTAACAGGAGTATAATATCAGGAGTATAGTATCAAGAGTCACTCTTTTTCGGGGGTTCAGGAATACAGGAGTTCAGGAGTACAGGAGTTCAGGAGTACCAAATAACTGGTAACAGTGTAATAATCATGCCAAGTTTCCATAAAAGTAATAGTCATGAATATGCAATATAATACATGTGCCACAATATCAGGTCAAGTGTAACAGTACTGGGAGATAACATGTCAAGTGTCCAGTGTTATTATATCAGGTGCCAGGTATCAGGCGATAAGAATATCATGGCAAGTACCGGAGCTAGATATCAAGTAATAAGTATAGCATGGCAAGTACCGGTATCAGATATCAAGTAATAAGTATAGTATGGCAATTACCAGTTTCGGATATCAAGTAATAAGCATAGCATGGCAAGTACCGGTATCAGATATCAAGTAATATGTATAGCATGGCAAGTACATGTATCAGATAGCAAATAATAAGTATAGCATGGCAAGTACCGTTGTATACATATCAGGGTCAGGTAACTAATATATATCGGTGAGAGTCGCAACATCAAATACTAGGTGTCAACCGGTCACGTAACAAGCTACATGAGAACGATATAAATATTTTAAACTCTTCATAATCATTTTTATAATAATAATAAATTTATCTATTAATTAGCCATACGAAGACGAGTGAAGCGGGAGCAGATCTAGGCATACCCGGTATAATACCGGTTCGACAAGGATAATAACGGCCGGCAGCTATTTATAAAACATGATAATTTAGAAATTATTTATATAACATATACCAACTTGCATAAAGAGACATCATATATTAAAAGCAAGATAATAATTATTAAATATGAAACGATGGTAATAAAGCAAGAAATGTCAAAGAAATGTACTCGCCTAATACTGGAACGAAATACCGGGTTAAAATTCGAGAATACGCGAACTCGTGCGAGCAAGCCACTAGCCCATATTTATATATTAAAATATATATATAAATATTAGAGAGGGAATGAGAGAGGAGAGAGAGGAAAGAGAAAGTTGTAGGAAGGAGAGAGAGTAGGAGAAAGAGAGTATAGGGTATTTTTAAAAGAGAAAATAGGAATTAAAAGGGGAGGGGTGTGACTGTAATTATAGGGAAGTAATTTGGGGCTGAGGTGGAGGGTATTTTAGGGAATGTAGAAAAGTGGGTATATTTTAGGAAAAGAAAGAAGAAAAGAAAAGAAAGAAAGAAATAAAGAAGAAAAGAAGAAGAACGAAAGAAGGAAATGAAGGGAGGGGAGGGGTGGCCGGGGGCCCTGGGGAGGCGGCGCGCCGCCGGAGGTGGGGGGCACGGCTGGCCCGGGGAGAGAGAGGTGGGGGTTGGTATGTGTTAGTGTTTTTGGTGGTTTGAAGTTGGTGGAGGAGTTTGGTGGTGGTAATTGGTAGTGGTGGTGGTTGTGGTGGTTGTTGGAGGTGGTGGGGAGTTAGAGGAGAGGAGGAGGTGATGATGGGGTGGTGGGAGTGGTGGATTTGATGGAGATGGTGGTGCATTTTGGAGGAGGAAGGGAGGTGGTGGTGATGAGTTTGTTTGAAATTAGAGGTGGAGGAGTGGTGGTTGAATGAAAAGGAGGTGGTGGAGTGGAGAGGGGTGTAGGGGAGTAGACGCCGGTGGCTAGGTAGGTCGACGGCGGTGGCTCCGATGGAGGCAGCGGTGGGATGTTGGAGAAGATGAGTTTGATTTTGAAGGAGATGGAATTGAAATGAAATGGAAAATGAGAAGGAGAAGGAAAGAGGGAGGAGTTTTTAATGGAGGAGGAGAAGTAGGGTGTGATGATGAAATGGGGGGGAGAGGGGCTATAGGCGGCGGGCGGCTGTGGCAGGGGAGCCGGCGGTGGGAGCAGGGGATGGGGAAGTCAAAGGGGAAGAAAAGAAAAGAGAGAAAAAGAAAAGAAAATAAAGGAAAAGGAAAAATAAAAGAAAATAGTAAAAAAATTATTATTAAATAATTAATTTATTAAAATATCTGAGAGTATAAAGTAGGGGAGTAGAGAAGGAAAAAGCAAGAAAAGATAAGGTCGGTAAATAATATTATTATTTTAATAGGGCAAAATTTTCATTATTTCAGAAATGTTCCAAAAAAATTTTCAAAATAGCAAATATTATTTTAAGATGCTCGATGAAATCGGATTCAAGAAATTCGATCTAGTTTTTGAATTAAAAATCCTGGAATCTTCCAGCGATACTAGTCGACACCAGAACCGGTGAAATTTTGATAAATTTAGAAAAATTCCAAAAAAATGTACTTAGATAGAAAATAAAATAGTAAGAAGTAATGTGAAAGCTGTTTTGGAAAATTCAATCCCATTTGAAAACTAAAAATCTGGGAATTAGTCAGCGATGCCAACGGTTTTGGAGATTTTGCAGAAAAATTCTGAAAATTTTCTAGAAAATCATGAAAAATTTAAAATATTAGAAAATAGTGTCTGAAACTAAAATTGGTCAAATTGGACTATCAGAAAGGTCAAATCGGGCAGTAGGCTAGTATCGGGTTCCCGGTCCAGGTCAGGGCTGACTCTAGGTCAGAAAATCCAGATCCAATACCAAATAGCATAGAAAATCACAATTTAAATATAAATAATGGATGAAAATTGTAATAATACGGTCGAAAAAGTCCGGACACGCATCTGGGTACGTATCCCAGAAATGGGAATGTTACAATCTACCCACCTAATAAAAATTTCGTTCTCGAAATTTCTATAAGGAGGGAGATGAACATAGAAGAGATTACAGTCAACGATGATAATGTGAAGGGTAAGGAAGATTACTAACTCAGGACACAAAATATCTGAGTTGATCGAAGGAATGACGGGAAGAAGCTGAAAAGATAGAACGGTCTCAGGATTCAAGGAAAAGATTGTGAGGAAGGAAAAGATAACACCATACTTGCGATTGGAATGTATATTCAAGACTCATGCTCTCCAGCTACAAATTAATACATCGTTAATCTGCCAACTGGTTGTACTAAGGATATTAGAACCTAGGCTCTGATACCACCCTGTGACGCCCCGATCCCGCGGGTACGGAGACGTCACTGCGATGTAGATACGTAGGTCGAAAATTGTAATACCCCTCTCCCGGAATACGTGCTTAGTTACGTATTCAGTCTTTCGACCGTATTTTCCGATTTACCTTTCGTATTTGACCGATTTTAATTTCAAATATCGTTTTCCACTATTTTAGATTTTATGTGATTTTCTGGAATTTTCTGGAATTAAAATGAATCTCTCCGAAACCGTGTCGGCCAGTACCGCTGGCCGATTTCCGAATTTTTATCTTCCAAACTGTTAAGAATTTCTAGAAAGTCCTTTAGACATTATTGCTTAGAATCATATTTCCTACTTATACTCTTTTTCTGAGAATTTTATAAATTTATGAAAATCCTTTCGGAGTCGGTAAATTACTGATTCCAAGATTTTTAACTAAAAATCTATACAGTATTTCTTCAAACGAATTTCACCATTGGTCTTCAAATATTATTCTTGATTTTTGGTAAAATTTTCAGACCATTCCAAAATACTTGAATTTCGGGCATTTTTCCAAAATTTGCAAAATTCCTTTTCCACTTCATTTCCACCTCATTTCCCACTCACACACTTCACCTAACCCCACTAACTCTCTCTCCTTCTCATGGCCGGCCAAGTGGCAAGGGAGGGGACACCTCATCCCTTCTTTTTGCAAGAAAACCCTTCCCTTTCACTTTAATTCCTCTCCCTTTACAAAAATCACAAACCTATATATGCATTGTCATTTGCAAATTGCCCTTTTTCTCATTTCTTCACCAAGAGAAGAAATCTTCTTCAAAATTCCCTTCTCCTTCCTCAACAAACCCTAGCTCCAAAATCACCCAAATCCCTTCACTTTCACCTCAAGATCTCAAGGGTTTTCATCTAGGGCTTCATCAAGGGAGCTCAATTTCAACCATCTCTTCCCAAGACAACACCAAGGGGGAATTCTTCAACCTCAAGCTTCAACAACAAGTGTGGAGTGGAGCAATCATCTCCATCCTTGGATCTAGACTCAAGTCCAACCTATCCTAGTGAGTTTCTTACTCACCAAGACCTAGTTAACACTCCACATGCTTAGGGTAGAGATCCATGTACACCTATAACATAAAAATCCAATTTTTAGGTCATCTAAGCTCAAATCCAACCTCTCATGTCAATATATCACACACCAAAGCTAGACCCTGTTCTGGTGTACTTGTAGTAGTAGATCAGGTCCTCTAGTGCCACAAAATCCTATTTTTAGACTGATAGAACCAACCAAGGTGAAATCTGATTTTTCTGCCTTAACAGCAGCAGATTTCAGAGGATCGGTCGACCGGCAGTCGACCGATCACTCTACCGACGTGCACAGCGTGCACAATTTTGAGTTGGCGGTCGACCGGCAGTCGACCGACCACTCGACCGGCTTAGGATTTAGGTGTGGACCAGTCGACCGACAGTCGACCGGCCAAAACCTGGAGCTCACGCACTTTGTACGGTCGACCGGCAGTCGACCGGCACTCGACCGCCTTTGAAAATCCCAGTCGACCGGCAGTCGACCGGAGGTCGACCGCCAGGTCAAATTCTGGGACAGATTTCAGACTCCTTTCTTTTTTGATTTTTGATACTCCCCTGATATATGTATGATGTTTTAGTCTTGTTTATACTTCATACCTGTACTGCATGACTTGTTACCTGATGGATCTTGCTTTATTATGCTTCATGACTCATGTTACATATTGCTATTCCATATCATGTTAAATATGAAATATCACCTCCCCTTCATGCTATCACTCAAACACCAAGCATGATATACCCGACCTTTATAAAAAATATACCAACTTACATGGGGACAGGGGGAAATATGCGGAATATCGATATGTGTTCGTGTTTACAGTGGTATTAGGTTGTGCACTATATTTTCCGGTCTTACCTGCGGTACTCCAGGGGACCGAGGGGAGTGCTTCCTCCCTTTCCTGTTTACTGTCATGACAAGGGCATACATAAGACCCTCCTGTTAGCCTAGCGGCAGGTTCCGTCTTCAAGCAACGGAACAATACTGGGCCGTGGTCCCGGGCATGCACGGGACCCACTGTAAACATAGTTCGTCGATACAACCGCTGTTTCCAATAACAACCTTGTTTCACTAGGATATGGATCTATGTGCTCTGGGACGCTGGGTCACATAGCTAGATATCACAGTAAGACAAGTAATAATAATAAGACATTAATTGTAGATTTATTGCATATGACCTTATCTTTCTTAGTTTACATCTCTTGTCATGCATTGTTACTTAGTACTATTTCATTCTCTCTATTCATGATCCTTGCCACTTGGCTATCTTTTATTTGTTGTATTATGTCTTGACCCTTTGGATTTGCATATTCAGATTCTGAGGCTTGGAACGAAGTGGAGCCTTCCACAGAGGACTTGGCTTACCTAGGAGAGCAGGCTGACCAGCTCTAGATCTATCCTGCCCGACACTTCTTTTTGGTTCACGGATCTCCATCCTTACGTGAGCACTTTTGTATTTTTGATTGTATATCGTCCTTTTTGGACTTGGGTTGTGATAAAGGACACTTGTAAAGTGATTTTGCTTATCATAACTTGTGCAACTTTGTATTTATATTTTGTAAGTTGGCATATGATTATACCACGCTGTGTGTGTTGTACTCTGATACTTGTTGTACTTATGCTTAGCGTATATACGTGGGGGCACCATCTGGCCTACGTATATGCGTTGCAGTGACGTCCCCGTATCTTTGGGATCGGGGCGTTACAGGTTGGTATCAGAGCCTAGGCTCTCAAACCTAAAAGTACAACCAAGTGGCAAATTCTAGTGATTTGCTAATGCCAACTACAATGTACAAAGTTATATAGTCCTTCTCGACTTCGTCCTTGATTCGTTCCTCGTATCCTAAACTCCTTCCCTTTGTTTCCAATTCCAGATCTTATCCCTTTCGGTATGGAGAGACGTTCGGGTCGCAACAATGTCGGGCAAGTACCGAATGGACCCGTAGGAGGAGAGGGTGCTGATATCCTGAGGATCATTCAGACTATGCTGGGAAACCAGCAACAGCAGATGGAGAATCAGCAGCAGCAGACTGAGCTCCTCAGGCAGGAGTTGGCAGCTCCGAAGGAGCAAAGGCCTGGGAACGTGTCAGACTTTCGGCGGCTGCAACCGGCCGTATTCACGGGAGTCGAGAGACCATTGGAGGCTGAACAGTGGTTAACAGACACCACCGATCTGCTGAACGCCGCCAGGGTGCCTAAGGAGAACCAAGTGGAGGTTGCAAAGATCCAGCTGAAGGACATAGCCAGGACTTGGTGGCTTGCAGAGGAGGCTCGCTTGAAGGAACCTATCTCTTGGGATACGTTCTCCAAGAGCTTCTATAGCAGGTTCTTTCCCGCCACTGCTCAGAAGGACATGGAGGAGCAGTTCATCAGGCTTCAACAGGGGGACAGATCCGTGGATGAGTATGCTGCAGAATTCCTCAGGCTGAGTCGCTTTGCCCCTTACATGGTGTCAGATGAAGAGAAGAGGGCAAGCAGGTTTCAGCAGGGTTTACATATGGAGATCCAGATGTTTCTGATGCCCCAGCAGCTGAAGACCTATGCTGAGGTTCTCACCATCGCTCGAGAGGTGGAGCGTGGGTTTCAGAAGAAGCAAGAGAACCAGGCCATGAAGAGGCCGTTTGTGCCGGTGGGCAGAGGAGGACCATCCAGAGCAGCGAAGGTCCAGGCCAGGCAACCATTCAGGGCAGTTCCTTACCAGGTGGCTCGACCAGGTCTTATCTGCAATTTCTGCCAGAAACCAGGACACTCTCAGCAGGATTGCCGGAGGGCAAATGGATTGGGTTTGGTGTGTGGAGCACGAGACCATGCCGTAGAGACCTGTCCTCACAGGAGAATGGGGTTTGCTAATCAAACCTTGCCGGCACCTCAGGGGCAGAATGTGCAGAGGGTACTACCAGGGCCAGTTGGGCAGAGGCATCAGGGACCAGTGATGAGGAGAGCTCTTCCCCTTCCTCCACCGCTTGTTGCTCGCCCAGTGCAGAGAGGAGCCCGGACGGCAGCGGGGCGTGGCAGAGGTCAGGCCTACAACCTGACAGCAGAGGAGGCTGAGGCTTCAGAGGAGGTGATTACAGGTAACATCAGAGTTCATTCTATACCTGTTCTCGCTCTCTTCGATTCGGGTGCATCCCACTGTTATATCTCCGACCATTTTGTGGCTGTTCATTCCATACCTGTTAAGGCTTTAGACCACAAGTGGGAGATAAGTACAGGGAATGGGGTAGTTGTATCTTCTAGAGTTTGTGCTGACTGTCCAGTGGAGCTTTGTGGGAAGATCTTGGCCATAGATATGCTCGTACTAGACACCAAGGGTACGACGTGATCTTAGGCATGACTTGGCTTAGTCAGTACTATGCTGTGATCGACTGTAGAGGGAGGAGGATCAACTTCAGGATCCCTCATCAGCCGGAGTTCCAGTTTAGTGGAGAGGTGAAGCCTGCTAAGAGGAAGATTCAGATGACCACTTCGGAGGTTCTGAAGGGAGTGCCAGTGTGGGATGAATTTTCAGAAGTCTTTGCTGAGATTTCAGGACTTCCACCGGAGAGGATAGTGGAGTTCTCCATTGATACAGTTCCAGGGACAGCTCCTATATCCAAGGCTCCGTACAGGATGGCACCGACGGAGTTGGAGATCCTGAAGAAGCAGCTGCAGGAGTATTCGGACAAGGGACTGATTCGGCCAAGCACTTCACCATGGGGAGCTCCGGTACTCTTGGCGAGTAAGAAGGATGGTGGTAAGAGGCTTTGTATTGATTATAGGGAGTTGAACAAGGTCACCATCAAGAACAAGTATCCCTTGCCCCGGATTGATGATTTATTTGATCAGCTCCATGGAGCCCGTGTATTTTCTAAGTTAGATTTGCAGTCGGGTTACCATCAGCTGAGGGTGAAGAAGGAGGATGTTCCGAAGACTGCATTCAGGACCCGATATGGCCACTATGAATTTCTAGTTATGCCTTTCGGAGTCACCAATGCCCCTGCGGTTTTCATGGATTTGATGAATCGAGTGTTCTCCCCTTACCTAGATCAGTTTGTAGTTGTATTCATAGATGACATCCTGATCTATTCAAGGAATGAGAAGGAGCATGCAGAGCACTTGAGGATTGTGTTGCAGACCCTTCAGCAAGAGCAGCTTCATGCCAAGAGGAGCAAGTGTGAATTCTGGTTGGATAGCATAGCTTTCCTTGGACACATAGTTTCAGCAGAAGGAATTTCAGTTGATCCTAGTAAAGTCCAGGCAGTGCAGAATTGGCCAGTTCCGAAGACGGTGACCGAGATAAAGAGCTTTCTTGGACTAGCCGGATATTACAGGCGCTTTGTCCAGGATTTCTCTAGACTTGCAGCTCCGTTGACCAGACTCACCAGAAAAGGGGAGAGATACATATGGACAGGAGAATGTGATGCAGCATTTGAACAGTTGAAGCAGAGGCTTATTTCAGCTCCAATCTTGAGGACTCCTTCAGGAAGAGGAGGGATGGTCATTTTCTGTGATGCATCAGGTAAAGGCCTGGGGTGTGTGCTTATGCAACATGATCATGTTATAGCATATGCATCTAGGCAGTTGAAGCCTCATGAGAGGAATTACCCAACTCATGACTTGGAGTTGGCAGCTGTGATATTTGCTTTGAAGATCTGGAGACACTACCTTCTGGGAGACAAAGTGTTGATATACACAGACCACAAGAGCCTCAAGTATATTTTCTCACAGAAGGAGTTAAATATGAGGCAGAGGAGGTGGTTGGAGCTTATGGCGGACTACGATATTGACTTGCAGTATCATCCAGGCAAAGTCAATACCGTTCCTGATGCACTGAGCAGGATGCCAGAGAACAGAACGCTAGTCCACCTTACTCAGCAGAGGGAGTTGATTCAGGAATTCATCAGATTGGATTTGATGTTGGTGCAAGGAGGTGATAAGGCCGGGCAGTTCATGACTCTGCAGATCCAGTCATCTTTGATAGAGGAGATCAAGGGAGCTCAGAAAGAGGACCCCAGATTGCAGACATTCAGAGCTCAGGTGGAGGCTGGTTTGAGGACTGATATCTGTATTCATCCAGATGGTGCATTGTATTTTGGAGATAGACTTTGTGTTCCCCAGGGAGAAGTCAGACAGAAGATTTTGGAAGAAGCTCACAGTTCAGCTTATTCTATACATCCAGGAGGAAACAAGATGTACCAGGATCTGAAGAAGCACTTTTGGTGGAATGCCATGAAGAGGGAGATAGCCCAGTTTGTTGCTAAGTGCTTGGTTTGCCAGCAGATAAAGAACGAGCATCAGAGATCAGCTGGACTTCTTCAACCTTTGCCGATACCCGAGTGGAAATGGGAGCACATCACCATGGACTTCGTGACGGCATTGCCTCGGAGTCCCAGGGGTAATAATGCGGTGTGGGTGATAGTTGATCGCCTCACCAAGTCAGCTCACTTCATACCATTCAGGGTAGGCCAGTCGACAGAGGTTCTGGCAGATAAGTATATGAAGGAGGTGGTTCGTCTGCATGGAGTTCCAGTTAGTATTGTGTCAGATAGAGACACCAGATTCAGATCTCATTTCTGGGAGAGTCTCCAAGAAAGTCTGGGAACTCGTCTGAAATTCAGTACTTCTTATCATCCTCAGACAGACGGACAATCTGAGAGGACTATCCAGATCCTTGAAGATATGTTGAGGGCTTGCATGATTGACTTTGGGGGATCTTGGGAAGACCATCTTCACTTGGCTGAGTTTTCATATAACAACAGCTACCAGGCAAGTATTAAGATGGCACCCTTTGAGGCATTGTATGGTAGGAAGTGCCGATCACCGATTTGTTGGGATGAAGTCGGTGAGAGGAGTCTTTTGGGACCAGAGATTCTGATGCAGACTACAGAGAAAGTCAGGGTTATCAGAGATCATCTCAGGGCTGCTCAGAGTAGACAGAAGAGTTGGGCAGACACTCGGAGAAGGCCATTGGAGTTCCAGGTTGGAGATCATGTATTCTTGAGGATATCACCTACCAAGGGAGTAATCCGGTTCGGTGCTCGTGGGAAACTAAGTCCAAGGTATATTGGCCCATTCGAGATCCTGGATCGTGTGGGAGATATGTCCTATAGATTGGCATTACCGCCATCTTTGGACGGGGTGCATAATGTCTTCCACGTGTCTCAGTTGAGGAAGTATGTCAGGGATGACAGCCATATTCTGGATCATTCCGAGCTGGAGCTACAACCGGATTTATCATACCAAGAGCAGCCGTTGGCCATTCTGGATAGGAGTGTCAAGACACTGAAGAACAGAGCTATTCCATTGGTATTGGTGTCATGGAACAGGCATGCGCCAGGGGAGGCCACTTGGGAGCGTGAGGACGTTATCCGGGAGCGTTATCCTCAACTTTTCACATCTTGATTGGGTAAGACTCTTTTCTTCTACTCTTCCTTGCCGTTATCTTTCCTTGTATCCATATCTATCCGTTGCTTTTCCTGTTATCTTTCACCTTATGAAATTTCGAGGACGAAATTTTTGTAAGGTGGGTAGATTGTAATACCCCTCTCCCGGAATACGTGCTTAGTTACGTATTCAGTCTTTCGACCGTATTTTCCGATTTACCTTCCGTATTTGACCGATTTTAATTTCAAATATCGTTTTCCACTATTTTAGATTTTATGTGATTTTCTGGAATTTTCTGGAATTAAAATGAATCTCTCCGAAACCGGTGTCGGCCAGTACCGCTGGCCGATTTCCGAATTTTTATCTTCCAAACTGTTAAGAATTTCTAGAAAGTCCTTTAGACATTATTGCTTAGAATCATATTTCCTACTTATACTCTTTTTCTGAGAATTTTATAAATTTATGAAAATCCTTTCGGAGTCGGTAAATTACTGATTCCAAGATTTTTAACTAAAAATCTATACAGTATTTCTTCAAACGAATTTCACCATTGGTTTTCAAATATTATTCTTGATTTTTGGTAAAATTTTCAGACCATTCCAAAATACTTGAATTTCGGGCATTTTTCCAAAATTTGCAAAATTCCTTTTCCACTTCATTTCCACCTCATTTCCCACTCACACACTTCACCTAACCCCACTAACTCTCTCTCCTTCTCATGGCCGGCCAAGTGGCAAGGGAGGGGACACCTCACCCCTTCTTTTTGCAAGAAAACCCTTCCCTTTCACTTTAATTCCTCTCCCTTTACAAAAATCACAAACCTATATATGCATTGTCATTTGCAAATTGCCCTTTTTCTCATTTCTTCACCAAGAGAAGAAATCTTCTTCAAAATTCCCTTCTCCTTCCTCAACAAACCCTAGCTCCAAAATCACCCAAATCCCTTCACTTCCACCTCAAGATCTCAAGGGTTTTCATCTAGGGCTTCATCAAGGGAGCTCAATTTCAACCATCTCTTCCCAAGACAACACCAAGGGGGAATTCTTCAACCTCAAGCTTCAACAACAAGTGTGGAGTGGAGCAATCATCTCCATCCTTGGATCTATACTCAAGTCCAACCTATCCTAGTGAGTTTCTTACTCACCAAGACCTAGTTAACACTCCACATGCTTAGGGTAGAGATCCATGTACACCTATAACATAAAAATCCAATTTTTAGGTCATCTAAGCTCAAATCCAACCTCTCATGTCAATATATCACACACCAAAGCTAGACCTGTTCTGGTGTACTTGTAGTAGTAGATCAGGTCCTCTAGTGCCACAAAATCCTATTTTTAGACTGATAGAACCAACCAAGGTGAAATCTGATTTTTCTGCCTTAACAGCAGCAGATTTCAGAGGATCGGTCGACCGGCAGTCGACCGATCACTCTACCGACGTGCACAGCGTGCACAATTTTGAGTTGGCGGTCGACCGGCAGTCGACCGACCACTCGACCGGCTTAGGATTTAGGTGTGGACCAGTCGACCGACAGTCGACCGGCCAAAACCTGGAGCTCACGCACTTTGTACGGTCGACCGGCAGTCGACCGGCACTCGACCGCCTTTGAAAATCCCAGTCGACCGGCAGTCGACCGGAGGTCGACCGCCAGGTCAAATTCTGGGACAGATTTCAGACTCCTTTCTTTTTTGATTTTTGATACTCCCCTGATATATGTATGATGTTTTAGTCTTGTTCATACTTCATACCTGTACTGCATGACTTGTTACCTGATGGATCTTGCTTTATTATGCTTCATGACTCATGTTACATATTGCTATTCCATATCATGTTAAATATGAAATATCACCTCCCCTTCATGCTATCACTCAAACACCAACCATGATATACCCGACCTTTATAAAAAATATACCAACTTACATGGGGACAGGGGGAAATATGCGGAATATCGATATGTGTTCGTGTTTACAGTGGTATTAGGTTGTGCACTATATTTTCCGGTCTTACCTGCGGTACTCCAGGGGACCGAGGGGAGTGCTTCCTCCCTTTCCTGTTTACTGTCATGACAAGGGCATACATAAGACCCTCCTGTTAGCCTAGCGGCAGGTTCCGTCTTCAAGCAACGGAACAATACTGGGCCGTGGTCCCGGGCATGCACGGGACCCACTGTAAACATAGTTCGTCGATACAACCGCTGTTTCCAATTACAACCTTGTTTCACTAGGATATGGATCTATGTGCTCTGGGACGCTGGGTCACATAGCTAGATATCACAGTAAGACAAGTAATAATAATAAGACATTAATTGTAGATTTATTGCATATGACCTTATCTTTCTTAGTTTACATCTCTTGTCATGCATTGTTACTTAGTACTATTTCATTCTCTCTATTCATGATCCTTGCCACTTGGCTATCTTTTATTTGTTGTATTATGTCTTGACCCTTTGGATTTGCATATTCAGATTCTGAGGCTTGGAACGAAGTGGAGCCTTCCACAGAGGACTTGACTTACCTAGGAGAGCAGGCTGACCAGCTCTAGATCTATCCTGCCCGACACTTCTTTTTGGTTCACGGATCTCCATCCTTACGTGAGCACTTTTGTATTTTGATTGTATATCGTCCTTTTGGGACTTGGGTTGTGATAAAGGACACTTGTAAAGTGATTTTGCTTATCATAACTTGTGCAACTTTGTATTTATATTTTGTAAGTTGGCATATGATTATACCACGCTGTGTGTGTTGTACTCTGATACTTGTTGTACTTATGCTTAGCGTATATACGTGGGGGCACCATCTGGCCTACGTATATGCGTTGCAGTGACGTCCCCGTATCTTTGGGATCGGGGCGTTACAAAAATACCCTCACGTATATACGCTAAGCATCAGTACAGGAAAGAATCAGAGTGCGGAAGCACAGCGGTCATATACATTCCAACAGAAAAGTACAAGTACATAGTTATCAAAGAGAGTGATACAATATTGCAATAATATTACATCACCAGAAAATACAAAAGTACATTATATGAAGAGATATATAAAAGCTGATAGGTGCTCACGAGCAGCAAGAGGGGTCTTAAGAACCAAACAGGAGAGGAACTAGGAGGAAGAGCTGCGGCGATAATCCAAGCTTCTGCTGCACTCCGATCGTCACGGAATGATCCACTGCGCACTCTGATCTGCTATAGTAAGGCCACCAAGGTCCAGTCTCAAGGATCTGGATATGAGAATCTAGGGTTGTCAGACGCAACCCTGGGAGTACATATAATAAAGCCAAATGGCGTGCGTAACAGGTACATGTGTATATGATCAAGTGATGTGGTCCAAGTATGCAGATACAAGTAATAAATACATAAGGGAAATTAAAGAAACGATAGTAAATCAATATATTGATGAATTTGAAACTGAAAACATGCATAAAAGGCAGTATGAAGAGCATAGGTACACATAAACATGCGGTAAATAAGTTAAACATACGATAAATATAAGTATGGACAAAACTAGTTGTACAAGCTCAAATTTATGAATTCACGGGACTGATACGTCAAGGGGATAATCCAAATAAGAAAACTCTCATCTATATACCACATATCTTATGTCGCCATCGTCTGAGTTTATACAACTTGAGTTGCCCTAAGAGTAACAGAACTATAGTGTATCTGGAGTAATCATCATGTGTCATAAAGTAAGGGGTCAACTCAGGGAATAACATTATAACTGGAATATAAAGGTGTTGCATTTTAATTTATCTAATAATAATAATCAGTACCATTTGATATTTCAATCGCCTCCCTACCAGCGCCTCACATCACCGATAGTCCATACTAGAGTTCGCACCCTGTAGAACTTACCCGGGTCTGATATGTGAGTATCAGGACCCGAACAAATGAGAGACCAAATATCACACGTTCTAACCTTATTACTGTTTTGTTGTTTTATGTTATTCATCTGATCCATATACTTTTGTATGTGCTACCGGCACACATACATCCACTTATGGACAAGACGAGTTATTATTTGGAAACTGATAAATTTGATGGTTCATATTTATAGTGGGTCCCGTCTCTGCCAGGGACTAGCTCAGGAGTATAGGCTACTGCTTCCGGGGACTTATCATTACGCGCCCGACACGACACTTTAGAAATATCACCATTATAAATATGACATCATACCGGTTTCCATCAGTTTCCCCCACCCCAGTGTAAGTTGAATATTTTTATTATATATATGAATTGCCCAAAAATAATATCCACAAGTGTATACAGTATAACCATGATTATCCAACTACAGGAATTAACAGGAGTATAATATCAGGAGTATAATATTAGGAGTCACCCTTTTTCAGGGGTTCAGGAATACAGGAGTACAGGAGTTCAGGAGTACCAAATATCTGGTAACAGTGTAATAATCATGCCAAGTCCCCGTAAAAGTAATAGTCATGAAGATGCAATATAATACATGTGCCACAATATCAGGTCAAGTGTACCAGTACCGGTGATAGCATGTCAAGTGTCAAGTGTTATTATATCAGGTGCCAGGTATCAGGCGATAAGTATAGCATGGTAAGTACCGGTGCCAGATATCAAGTAATAAGTATAGCATAGCAAGTACCGGTATCAGATATCAAGTAATAAGTATAGCATGACAAGTATCGATTTTAGATATCAAGTAATAAGCATAGCATGGCAAGTACCAGTATCAGATATCAAGTAATAAGTATAGCATGACAAGTACCGGTATCAGATATCAAATAATAAGTATAGCATGGCAAGTACCGGTGTATACATATCAGGGTCAGGTAACTAATATATCGGTGAGAGTCGCAACATCAAATACTAGGTATCAACCGGTCACGTAGCAAGGTACATGAGAACGGTATAAACATTTTAAACTCTTCATAATCATTTTTATAATAATAATAAATTTATCTATTAATTAGCCATGCGAAGCTGAGTGAAGCGGGAGCAGATCTAGGCACACCCGGTATAATACCGGTTCGACAAGGTATAATAACGGCCGGCAGCTATTTATAAAACATAATAATTTTAGAAATTATTTATATAACATATATTAACTTGCATAAAGAAGCATCATACATTAAAAGCAAGATAATAATTATTAAATATGAAACGATGGTAATAAAGCAAGAAATGTCAAAGAAATGTACTCGCCTAATACCGGAACGAAATACCGGTTAAAATCTGAGAAATCCGTGAACCAGTGCGAGCAAGCCACTACCTATATTTATATATTAAAATATATAAATATTAAATATATATATATATATATATTAGAGAGGGAATGAGAGAGGAGAGAGAAAGTTGTAGGAAGGAGAGAGTGAGTATACAGTATTTTAAAAGAGAAAATAGGAATTAAAAGGGGAGTTGTGTGAGTGTAATTGTAGGGAAGTAATTTGGGGTTGAGGTGGAGGGTATTTTAGGAAATATAGAAAAGTGGGTATGTTTTAGGAAAAGAAAGAAGAAAAGAAAAGAAAGAAAGAAATAAAGAAGGAAAGAAGAAGAAAGAAAGAAGGAAATGGAGGGAGGGGAGGGGTGGCCGACAGCCCTGGGGCGGCGGCGCGCCGCCAGAGGTGGGGGGCATGGCTGGCCCGGGGAGAGAGAGGTGGGGGTTGGTATGTGTTGGTGTTTTTGGTGGTTTGAGTTGGTGGAGGAGTTTGGTGGTGGTAATTAGTGGTGGTGGTGGTTATGGTAGTTGTGGTGGTTGTTGGAGGAGGTGGGGAGTTAGAGGAGGAGGAGGAAGTGATGATGGGGTGGTGGGAGTGGTGGATTTGATGGAGATGGTGGTGAATTTTGGAGGAGGAAGGAAGGAGGTGGTGATGGGTTTGTTTGAAATTGGAGGTGGAGGAGTGGTGGTTGAATGAAAAGGAGGTGGTGGAGTGGAAAGGGGGTGTGGGGGAGTGGACGCCGACGTCTAGGGAGGGCGGCGGCGATGGCTCCAGTGGTGGAGGCGGCGGTGGGATGTTGGAGAAGATGGGTTTGATTTTGAAGGAGATGGAATTGAAATGAAATGGAAAATGAGAAGGAGAAGGAAAGAGGGAGGAGTTTTTATTGAAGGAGGAGGAGTAGGGTGTGATGATGAAATGGGGAGAGAGGGGCTGCAGGCGGCGGGCGGCTGTGACAGGGGAGCAGGCGGCGAGAGCAGGGGATGGGGAAGTCAAAGGGGAAGAAAAGAAAAGAAAGAAAAAAGAAAAGAAAATAAAGAAAAAGGAAAAAGAAAAGAAAATAGTAAAAAAATTATTACTAAATAATTAATTTATTAAAATATCTGGGAATATAAAGTAGGAGAGTAGAGAAGGAAAAAGTAAGAAAAAAATAAGGTCGGTAAATAATATTATTATTTTAATAGGGCAAAAATTTGACTGTTTTAGAAATGTTCCAAAAATTTCTCAAAAATAGAAAATATTATTTTAAGATACTTTATGAAATTGAATTCAAGAAATTTAATCTAGTTTTTGAATTAAAAATCTTAGAATTTCTGGCAATACCAGCGACACCAGAATCGGTGAAATTTTGATAAATTTAAAAAAAATCTCAAAATATTTATTTAGATAGAAAATGAAATTCTAAGAAGTAATATGGAAGCCATTTTTAAAAATTCAATTCCGTTTGAAAATTAAAAATTCGAAAATCAGTCAGCGATGCCGACCAACACCGATTTTGGTGATTTTGCCAAAAAATTCTGAAAAATTTCAAAAAATCATGAAAAATTTAAAATATTAGAAAATAGTGTTTGAAACTGAAATCAGTCAAATCGGACTATCAGAACAATTGGGTAGCAGGCTAGTATCGGGTTCCCGGTCCGGGTTAGGGCTGACTCTAGGTTTGAAAATCCAGATCTGATACCAAATAATATAGAAAATCACAACTTAAATACAAATAATGGCAAAAAATTGCAATAATACGGTCAAAAAAGTCGGGGCACGTAGTTGGGTATGTATCCCGGGAACGAGGTGTTACAATACCTATTTACCCTCCTCTAGGTGTATTTTCATGGGTTTGGTGGTAGCTACAGGAAGTGCACTTAGACCCCGGGCTTACTTTCAGCCCTCCGGGTTTCACACACTTTATGAACAGTCTAGTTACTACTTGTATATATGCTTGGTTGTGTGGTACTAACACTCCTACAGGTACTCATTTGGCCTTCGGGCCAGCTGATTAGTCTCTAATTTTACATAATTTTTATTACATCCGCATGTTTATTTGGTATTAAATTCTGCTAATAAAGCTTTGCTTGCTTGATTCTAGGTCCATGGTGTGCATTGAAAAAGAAGACCCTAAATTACCATTTAATTGGTGATTAAAAGCCTATATCATAGCCATTGACCTAGAAGAGCTGATTCATCAAAACCAGGGGCCCAAAACCAGAAACCGGGAGTAGAGGCTGACAGGGAACAGACGGGACCGCGCGCGGCTCGAAGCGCCGCGCGCACGGCCCTAGTATGGCCGCGAAAACGCGGCCTGTGTCGCATTTTCGCGACCATACAGCCGCAGCGCGTGCATGGCTTCGGGCCATGGGTTGTCCCCCTGGGCCCCGTTCCCCTGGTGGCTATAAATACCCCCCTGGGGTTCCAGAGTAGGAGATATATAGAATTTAGGATAGTTTTTCATTCCATGTTGTAGTTTAGTTTAGGTTAGGTTAGTTCTACTTCTTCCTCTTTGTATTTTCCATTTATTTTACATCTTGTATTAGGAGAAAGAGTGATACATGAGTAGAATGCAAGAAGGCTTGTAATAGAAGGTGACAAGCTATGAAAGGTGCTCTCTTTACCTCTCTTTATTTTCTATCTAACTTCTTTTACATGTTTAGCTAGTCTTTTCTCTCATGGCAACTAAGTACTAACCACCAACTAATCTAACTTCTTTTGTGATAATCCACATGAATCTAATAGCCTCTACTTGGCCTTGCTCTTGCAAGAGCCATTGATGGCTCATGATGATGGATCTAACACTCTAACTTCCTAACCACTAACAAGCTAATATTACTGTACTCCATGCTTACTTTTAGTTTTGATGGTTTAAGTGTAGCCTGCACCTGTTTTGTTGAGTTGGGTTGTGATGAGTTACATATGGGTCATGCTTTGAATCGCTCTTGAACTAAGGACTAGTGATGGCCAATAATACATGTGAGGCAACTATCACTAAGAGGTTAGCATGTTGGTGGAGTCATTAGTAGTTAGTAGCCATGAGTTTTCTTTCTTTTTCACTTTATTTTTGATATAAATACAAAAATCACGAGCACCATTTCTTCTTTGTTTCCCACTTCTTCGTATTTCATCGTACTTCTTCTTTCATTTTTTGTTTTCTTTTCTTTTCATTCTTTAAAACTTTGAAGAACCGTTAACATACACGTCAGCGTACCGTGTAAGCTTCTATCGCCTCCCGTCCTTGTAGATTCGACTCGTTTTAGCCTCTATGCTATAACGGAAGTATCGAGGAAGCCAAAGTGCACACTTTAAATATCAATTTCAAACCATACATTTTTAATGTGCGGTTTCCCACGATCAAATTTTGGCGCCGTTACCGGGGATGGGAACGGTTTGATTTCACATTTTTGTTAACTTTTCTTCTTTATTTTGGTGTGCAGGTTGAATTTTTTAGCATTGCAGAAGTCCACACTTGCTCTTGTGTGGTTGGGTAATTTCTTGTACATTCATATACTCTGCTGCTAATTTTGTTTATATTACCTGTATACTGTAAATAATTGTAAGAACTAAAATACGAAAATTGGATGCTTTAAAACGGTTTAGACATTTGCATCTAGGCACGTGTCAATTTTCATTCCAATATACTGTACTTCGTTCTTGTGTTGTTGTGATCTTGACGGAGGTGTACATATTGCATTGCATATAGTTAGGACAAACACTTCTGTAATTACTCGCTTTTTTGTATTCATTCTTATCTATATTGCACACTTGCACAAATTTAACTTAAGGGTAACACCCAATACAACATAAGGTGGGGAAGTCATTACCCTCCCTTAGCCCAAAAATTACCTCCCCCTCACACAACTCAAGCTTTAATGAAAATTGCTAGACGTTGGCCCCTAGGGACATCTTGGACTCATTTAAGAGATTGACCTAAGGGAAAAGTTGTTAGAAGTTGACTCTTGTCAAATCGATGTTTAAAGTTGGGGATTGAGAGGTGAAACCTCGAAGAACAGTAGTTTGACATAATTAGGCCCGTTGCTCCGGCACGGATACCTCCTACTGATATTGCCCCTACCTAGCTGATTAACTTGTGGTTAGCTTCCGACAATATACCTCCCGTGGGCAATCTAACCAATTAGGAGTCGTCTAGGTCTAAGTCAACCCTAGCATAGGCTTGTTTTCTTTTTCTTTTCTTTGTTTGTTTGTTTTTCTTTTTTGTAAATTGTGATATGGATTTTAATAACAACAATTCTTTCAATTATAATATGAATCCATATTTCTCCCCGACCTCATTTGACTCAGATAACTCTGACCCGGCTATGTACAATATGAACCAACCATTTATGTCGAGTTGGGATTATCCGAATCAATATCACCCGTACCCCCAATCTTATGACCATAATTTTCAAAATAATTTCAACTCTTCACAAAGTTCATGGGGATTCACCTACCCTGAGTCAAATTCTCAACCATCTTGTTCACAATATTCATTCCCTAATTTTTGATTCATATACTCCTGTTCCTGAATCACCAATTGAAGAAAAATCATTATTAGAAAGGAGTTTGGAAGAAGTGATAGAGGCGCAAAAAACAATTTAAAAACCTGATGGCCTTATCATGTCCACAAAATTTCCAAAATTCATGTAGTTTTTTCCCAGAACAACTTAAAGGAAAATCATTATGGGAAAAAACTATGGAATTCGTGCAAGAGACCGAGCGCATAATGAAAAATACGATTGACTTTCCATGTCCATCAAATGTTCAAGAATCTTGTCATTTTGGAAATCCAGCTTCAATTTCATCATACCGACCTGAACTTGACTAAAATCCAATTACTACTTTGGCCAGTTACCCATTTCCTGAAATTGAACTTGAAGATGAATGTGAACCTAAGCTTCAAGTTAGCGATTCGAGTCCGTTCATTGAATCACTATCGACTCCTGTAGTGTTACCTAAACTAAGTAACGTTCTTGAGCCAGTTTTGATTCCCATCATTCCTGAACTGGACTCGATCATTTCACCCATTCACCTTCCTTCTGTGGACAAAAATCAAGATTCAATTTCATTATATCCATTTGAACTTGCCCAAAATCTTGAAAACCACCTTGACATTTTGGCAAGTTATCCTTTTCCCGAAATTGAACTTGAACCTAAATGTGATCCTAAACCTCATATTAGTAATTCCATTTTACTTTTTGATTCAATAATGACTCCGGTATCCGTACTAGATTTTTCTCTATTCCGGAGTCAACATTGAATCCTGTACCAATCACCGTGAAATGAATCACCAATCTCTCACGATCACACTTCATTGTTGGGGAAAGTGTGTGTGAACATCAATTCTTTGGTTTGGACCCTGTTTTTGAACCAATTTTGACTCTCACTGTTGACTCTCGACTTGATCTGAGTCAAATTTCTGAGTCGGTGTCGGTTTTTACTCTTGTTCCATTTGAGTCCAAATCACTCATCTTCCAAAATCACACATCATTGTTGGACAAGACTGTTAACGAAACTGACTCAAATTATTTTGAAAATTAGAAATTAGATGGGGATAAAATTTTAAATAAGATCATTCAATCAATCATTCTTTTATTGGGTCGTATTAGAGAGGTCACTGGTGGGTTCCTTCAAGATTCACATTATCTTGATTGGGTAGCAACACTTGGCCCAATTAGACCACCACCAGAACCACCAACATGAGATAATCTTCCTTCCCTCTCCATTTGTTTCATGTCTATACACATTCACGATGCATTGAGAACAATGCATGAGATAAGTGTGAGGGAGGGTTTACTAACATAGTTAGTTTTACATTTTCTTTCTTTTACACTTCTTTTTAATATATAAAAAAAATCTTTTATATAAAAACTATTTTTTTCTTTTTACAAAACTTTTTGAAACAAGATTAATATTTTGATCCATTTTTAAGAAAATTAAGATTATCTTAGGAATTAGAAAGACCTAAAATTATGAAATTTTAAACCGAGTCAAAATAATAGATCTTGTTTAAATTTTAGGATAAGAAAGTAAGATTGAAAAGATAATTTGATCTTGAATTTTTTCCCTTAGATTTATGCACTCCACACTTTCACAATTTTTGAGATTGAAACAAAGATTGAATATGTCATAAAAAATATATATATATATATAAAATATATATATATATGATAATAATAATCACTTTTTGAAGTTGGGTAATTATGCCTCAGGAAGCATGATTATTCACACCTAAAACGGTGGACAAAAGTAAAATAATCCCCTTTAGTTTTGGGGCCTTGTTTAGTCGAGTCCTTAAGTCCGAGGAATGTTTTCTCATCTGGTGCCCTAAGATCATCTGGTTTGGGAGTCACCGCTAAAGGCTCACTACCCGGATAAATAAGAAAGCCTATGATAACTAAGGGAAGAAGAAAAAATATATAATAAATAAATATATATATATAATAATATAAGTAAATGGCATGAATGTTAGAGTCGATATCCCAAAAACCTTCACTGTTCACAAAGTGCATATTTTCTAAGAGTTTTATGAAAAGTCAAAGAATCAATTTAATTTTAAATTCTTACATTTAATTTATAACAAGATTTTTTGCATTTGACTTAGTTTAAGAAAGAACAATTCTAGTTAACCTCTTATCTTAGATCACTTATATTTTCGCAAAAATACTTCAACACTTTTCTCTATTTTAAAAATGCGTTTTCAAAATACTAACATTTGATTTCTTTCTTTATAGATTTTGTGGGTGTAATCCGCTGAAAACCCTCAGGAGACAAAACTCCTCCTCTAGGGGAAACCTAAAGGTTTAACGGCTTGTTGCACACGCTCAGTGCAATCGCGTCACCTGCAAAAGTGGTGTAATAATTTTCTTATTTTGTTTGCTCGGGACGAGCAAAGAGATAAGTGTGGGGGTGTGATTAGTCTCTAATTTTGCATAATTTTTATCACATTCGCATATTTATATGGTATAAAATTCTGCTAATAAAACTTTGCTTGCTTGATTCTAGGTCCATGGTGTACAATGAAGAAGAAGACCATAAATCACCATTTAATTGGTGATTAAAAGACTATATCATAGCCATTGACCTAGAAGAGCTGATTCATCAAAATCAGGGGCCCAAAACTAGAAACTGGGAGCAGAGGCTGACAGGGGACAGACGGGACCGCGCGCGGGCCCAGTATGGTGCTCGAAAACGCGGCCTGTGCCGCAAAAAGGCCGCGTTTTCGCAGCAATACGGCCGCGGCGCGTGCGTGGCTTCGGGCCAGGGGTTGTCCCCCTAACCCCCGTTCCCCTGGTGGCTATAAATACCCCATAGGGTTCCAGAGCAGGAGATATACAGAGTTTAGGGTAGTTTTTCCATTCCATGTTATAGTTTAGTTTAGGTTAGGTTAGTTCTTCTTCTTCCTCTTTGTATTTTTCAATTATTTTAGATCTTGTATTAGGAGAAAGAGTGATACATGAGTGGAATGCAAGGATGCTTGTAATAGAGGTGACAAGCTATGAAAGGTGCTCTCTTTACCTCTCTTTATTTTCTATCTAACTTCTTTTACATGTTTAGCTAGTATTTTCTCTCATGGCAACTAACTACTAACCATCAACTAGTCTAACTTATTTTGTAATAATCCACATGAATCTAATAGCCTCTACTTGGCCTTGCTCTTGCAAGAGCCATTGATGGCTCATGATGATGGATCTAACACTCTAACTTCCTAACCACTAACAAGCTAACATTACTTTACTCCATGCTTACTTTTAGTTTTGATGGTTTAAGTGTAGCTTGCTCCTGTTTTGTTGAGTTGGGTTGTGATGAGTTACATATGGGTCATGCTTTGAATCGCTCTTGAACCAAGGACTAGTGATGGCCTATGATACATGTGAGGCAACTATCACTAAGAGGTTAGCATGTTGGTGGAGTCATTAGTAGTTAGTAGCCGTGAGTTTTCTTTCTTTTTCACTTTATTTTAGATATAATTACAAAAATCACAAACACCATTTCTTCTATGTTTCCCACTTCTTCGTATTTCAACGTACTTCTTCTTTCATTCTTTATTTTCTTTTCTTTTCATTCTTTAAAACTTTGAAGAACCGTTAACATACACATGAACATACCGTGTAAGCTTCTATCGCCTCCCGTCCTTGTGGATTCGATTCGTTTTAGCTTTATGCTATCACGGAAGTATCGAGGAAGCCAAAGCACACACTTTAAATATCAATTTCAAAACATACATTTTTTGTGTGTGGTCTCCCACGATCACCAGCTCATTCCCGGGCTACCCAATAGGCTTATTGCCTTGTACCCTTATGAATTTCATGGTAGCTGCAGAGAGTGTGCTTAGACCATTCGCGGTGTCTCTTCCGCCCACTTCCCAAAAAGAGTGTGCTTAGACCCTCTAGGTCTCTCAACTACGCCTAGTTGGTGAACCTAGTGCTTAGCGTTTATGATCGGGGAAAACCGCATATGAAAAGTGTATGTTTTGAAATCAAGAGTTAAAAGTGCGTGCTTTGGCTTCCTCGATACTTCCGTTATAACATAAAGTCTAAACAGGTCGAATCTACAGGGACGGAAAGCAATAGAAGCTTTATCGGTTGATTCACGTGTGTGTTAAAGTTTCTTTTATGTTATAAAGAATCAAAAGAAAGAAAAAAAAGAATGAAAAGAGAAGAGTATAGTGAAACACGAAGAATGGAAACATAGAAAAGAATGTATTGGTGTTTTTTGGTATATTTCTAACACAAAGTAAAAAGGAAAGAAAGCCCATGACTACTAACTACTAATGGCTCTACTAACACGCTAACCTCTTAGTATAGTTGCCGTACATGTATCCTTAACCATCACTAATCCTTAGTTCAAGAACATTTCAAAGTATGACCCATAAGATAACTTTCACATCTAAACTCAACAAAACAAGTGCAAGTTACACTTAAATCATCAAAACTAAACAAGAGTAAGCATGGACTAAAGTAATGTTAGCTTGTTAGAGAGTTAGGATGTTAGAGTGTTAGAATCTATTATCATGAGCCATCAAAGGTTCTTGCAAGAGCAAGGCCAAGTAGAGGCTATTAAATTCATGTGGATTATCTAGTAAGAAGTTAGCAAGTTAGTGGTTAGCATTTAGTTGCCATGAGAGAAAATTAGTTAAACATGTAAAAGGAGTTAGAGAGAAGAAAACAAGGAGAGATAAAGAGAGCACCTTTCATATATTGTCACCTTCCATTACAAGTACTATTGCTTTTCACTCATATACTACTCTCTTTCCTATTACAAGATCTACAAAAAATGGAGAATACAAAGGAGGAGGAGGAAGAACAACTAACCTAAACTACCCTACACTACAACATGGAAAGAAAACTACCCTAACTCTCTGGATTTCTCCTCTGAAGGATCCCAAGGGGGTATTTATAGGCACCAGGAGAAAGAAGGTCAGGGGAACAAACCCTCGCCCGAAGTACTAACGCAACGACGCCAGTACTGCCACAAAAACGCAACCAGAGACGCGTTTCCACCGCTGTACCAGGGCGGCGCGCGCAACGCTGCCCGCTTGTCCCCCTGTGGGCTGTATGTCCCTATTTTCAGGTTTAGGCCCCCGGTTTGATGGAACTACCCTCCAAAGTCAATGGCTATATTTATAGGTTTTTAATCACCAATTAAATGGTTATATTGGGTCTTCTTCTTCATTCCATGCCATGGACCTAGAAACATGTAAGAGAGGTGTTATTAACAAAATTTAATATTAAATAAATTTGAAGATGTGGTATAAAATATGGAATTTTAGAGACTAATCACTTTACTGCTAACTTTGTTCGAGCGTAGTTACCCGTGGGCGCGGCTTTGCCACGTGCGGTAATATAGCGTTCATATGCTCGCCTCGCCGTGTGCGTTTAGCTGTGCCACGAGCGGTAACCACGCCGAGCATGATAGCGTCTAGCACTGTACGCTAGTTTTGCTCCAGCTCTGCTTAGCTCCGCTTGGATGTTTGCTTACTTGCTTGATGGCTTGCCTGCTTGATAATTCAACTATTATTTTTTATTGATGGTTATGAAGAGTTTGAAATCTTTAATTATACTATTTTTCAAAACTGTATTGGTTTTCTGTATTCGTACCGATCCCCTATATCAGTATCATTTTTCTATATTTGTACTGATCCCTTGTATCGGTACTATTTTCCTGTATTGTGCTACACAATATTGATATCTACTGTGCTTACCACCTGACTTGCTATTACTTGACACCTGAAATCTGTAGGTCACCTAGAGGGGGGTGAATAGGTGACAAGCTAATCAAATGTAGAACTAATGCGAAATTAAAAACTATTTATGCAAACTAAAATTATAATGCAAACACACAAATATAACACAAGAGTGTACCCGAAATCCCCGTCAAAGGTGCTAGACTATCTCCTCAAGATTCCTCTAGATTAAGAGCTAAGGTGCCACTATGGCTCTCTTTGTTGAATACAAGTATGAGCTAACAATCCCAAGCATGTATATAAATAAGTACAAGAAGATATAAACACAAGTGAGAGAGAGAGATGAGCAATCGCAAACACAGGAGATTTGTTTCGAGATTCGAGCACACTTGCTATAAGTCCCCACCTTCAGCACTAAGAAGGATCTCCACTATAACGATCCCGCAAGATCACTCGGTCCCACAACACCTATAACGAGCTCCCTCAAGAACTCTTGGACCCGCAAGTCCCTTACTTGTTCCCGCAAAAATAACACATGCAAGCACACTAGCTTGCCGAGGCCGCACCTCTTACAATGAGCTCCCACAAGAACTCAACACAACGCGAACCCACAAGTTCGCCTACTCAAATACAAAGATGAAGACTATGTGATCTCTACACTTTGATCATCAAAAACACTCTCTCACAATAGAGATCCTAGAGGATGAATTTAGCAATGGAAAGTTCAAGCTTGTGTGAGAAAACTAGGTAGATTTAGTGGTGAAAACTCAAGGAAATGCTTTTGAAAATACAATATAAACACTCTTTAAAAACTCTCCATTTGATATGAAAGTTTTAGCCCAAAATCATATAAAGAAAAACTCTAAATGAGATGAGAAAAAACTGGCTCTAAAACTTACCCAAAATCTTGTACAAAACTGTCCAAGAGAACCCCAATTTATAAGATTTAGAAAACTAGCGGTTGGACTCGGCTTTCTGGCCAAATTGACTTGTCAGTCGACCGGCCAATGGTCATATTTCAGACCATTAGGGTTGTCGGTCGACCGCTTGATTTACCGTACCCAGGTCTTGACTTATCGGTCGACCGCTCAGTCGACCGAGGCAAGAACCAGTGAGCTGGTCTCTCTGATCGGTCGACCGCTCGGTCGACCGGGAACAGATCCAGAGAGCAGTCTCTTTAGATTGGTCGACCGTTCGGTTGACCGGCCCTCAAGCCAGGGTTTTGTACACGTGTTGTGCACATTGGTCGACGGCACTCTGGTTCGGTCGACCAGTCGATCGACCGCCAGAAGCCCAGAACAGGGTTTTAAAGGGTTGGAAATTCTAACTTAAGATCCAATAAAAATTTTATTTAATTTCCATAAAATTCACAAGAATGAGTTCTTATCAATACTTTGAAATTTAAATGTCTGTGATTAAAAATCAACACATATTATAAACAATTTGAGCTATTTTTGTGATAAAGAAGTTTAGTCTTAAACCAAAAATGGTATTTTCAAAAACCAAACTTTTAAAGAAAAAATACGATTTTTCCAAAACTTATTCAAATACAAAAACAAGATATTTAAACTCATTTGAAGTATAGTGTGTATGGATATGATCCAATACACATAATAGATGAAATATCTATGTTTTGACATTAAGTTCAAAATAAGTTTTAACAAAACGTAAAACACGAACTAGAAACATCAAATAAGTTTTTCTAAATATTTGAACCATCAAATTTTATGGATGAAATCTAATACACAAGTAAAGGATGTAAACTTGTTTTGATGAAATGTATTCATGAAACAAAAAGTATATTATTTGAAGTTTAACCGGTTAAACCGAAATCAAATTTTCTAAAATATATCTTTTGAAAACGATATGTAAATTTTGTGTTGTGTATAAAGAGCTTGAGTAATCTATTACTAATCTATTCTTTACATCTTATCTAAAACACAAATCTTAACACTTACAAACACGACTTAAGGCTTGAAAATCTTCTTTTAAAAATCTTCTTCACCAGCTCGACTTGGTTGAAAACTTGATCCATGAGTTAGACTCCTCTTGAGTACTTGATGCGATCTTGAAGTGCGAGCTCTTCAATCAACATGTGCTAGCCTCAAAACTTGACTTCGAATCTTTCATTGAAGCTAAATACCGACTAAGATCTTGATCATCTATCTGAAATTATATAAACACAAGATCATTAGTACTATAACTACATGAGTTAATCATCATCAAAACTAGAGTGATGGGCCTTTGGGCAACAATCTCTCCCTTTTTTATGATGACGAAACTCATGGAGCTATATATGCATAGATTAAAGATAAGCTTCATAGAAGCTCTCCCTTAACTCATGCATAACAAAAACAATAAAGATATTCAATGAAGTACATAAACTGAACAAACATATATGCATAAACAACACTAAACATGCATAAATAAATGTTAAATTCTTCTCCCTTTTTGTTAGCTCATCAATAAAGGGGTGAAGATAAATAAATAAGAAAAATGTATATGCGATATAAATTTATGAAGAGGAGAAAACTGTTAGGTGAACTCCCCCTGCATACATGCATTACATTGAGAAGGGATGACTAGACCTAACCCACATAAGCATTATATACAATATATAAATGGAGATGTTAAGCTCCCCTACACACGTGTATCACATAAAGAAGAGAGATCAAGCTCCTCAATATGTAAAATATATTCAACATGAACCTATACATAGAGGAGATGTTAAGCTCCCCTTACATAAAAGCAATACATTTCAAACAAATTTTGAAAATTTAAAATAAATTTTGATACCAATTTAAAATAAATTTTGAAATTACTCTTAATTAACAAAACAAATTGTGATATACCACTTGTAGGTGGCAAAACAAATATTAATATACCATTTGTAGGTAAACATAAATTTTGTCAAATCATTTTAAGTTTTAAAGAACTTTTTTCCTTTTTTTTAAATGACAACAAAACACATGCATAAGCTTGTAAAGATACCAATTGAAAAGTAATTGACATTAAGGACTAAATCAAACTTAGCAAGTAATAATTTGTGCTATAAAGAGTTAACATTTTTACTTGGCACAATAAA